>ML839161.1:0-32903 GCA_009831015.1 Picea engelmannii | reverse complement strand
TCTCCTATATATACCAAGGAGACATTTTCATTTTGAATCATCTTGTACTTGAACATTTAAGTGGGGTAAAAGGAGGTTGCCCCCTCGAAGAGGCTTATTATCTGAAATTATCTCTTTTTCAATGCGTTGAGTACTTTTCTTGAAGTTTTTCTATGCTATATTGATGTTTGGTTCTTAACAGACTCACTGGCGAAGCCCTGAAAACATGATTCAAGTTGACCTAGGGTTTTAGATACCTAGGGTTTTGGTATCTAGGGTTTTGACACCTAGGTTTCAGCCTAAGGATGTCGATGAGCTATTGTAATGTATAAATAAGAACCTATATGAGGAAAGGGGGTTCGTTCTATTTTTGTTATTGATGCGAGTGATTATTGTTGTGTGAGAGCCTTCTAGTATTGTAAAATCTTCAGCTGGGTGCGGAGATCAGTCCTGCAGATGGGTGCGCAGGAAGGGGAGAGAAAGAGAGGAGAAGAAAGAAGATCTTCTAGCTAAGAGAACAAACAAGAACTGTATGCTTCATCTTAATATATTATAAAGCACGGTTCTGTGGACGTATCCCTAGAGAGAGGGTGAACCACGTATATCTTGTGTCATGTGTGATTGATTCTCTATTCTTTGTCATTTAATATACTGCTATTGCATTACTGTGTTAGATATGATAGACAGTTGTGTGGAGTAGATCTAAGAGGGTACTTGATATATGATTGTTGTGTTGTTGTTGTATTAGATCCACTTGATATTCCCTTTGGTTGTAGACATATTTGTCCTACAACCCCCCCATAACTGCTTCGGATGAGACTGCATCTGCTTCGTAGGTGTTGCTGAAAGGGCCAGTAGTTAGGGCTTGTTGGTGTGCTCTAGGATTTGAACCCTGGGTCTGCCCCTGTGCCAACAAATGTTGGGGCATGTTGGCCCTTGGGTATGGAAGCAAGCAGAAATCAAGGAAGAAAAGGAAAAATGTGAACTACGCAGAAGACACAGTGACTATTACTGGGTCGAAGTTGTTATCTCCCAAAATAGCACCGTCATTTTGGTCGGGTTTTATGGTGGATAGCATGGCTATTGATAGTTTCCTCAATTCATTTTTGAGTCTTTTCAGCGGCAAAACTTAGGTTTTGGTTTTTGTCTTAGAAAATAATATGATCCATAAAATCTTCTTTTCAAAATTTTCATAATTCACTTTCAACAACTAACTTGTGTCCAAAAGTTGAGTGTTAGCTGTGGAAAGCGGCGACTTTCAGCAGCTAAGGAGCACTTTTCATAAGTCTGTGCGCTGTTGAAAGTGGTGAATTTCAAAATGTCCAACAATCAGTTTCGCAGGTCGTGCGCTGTTGAAAGTGCATGCTTTCCACAGCTAAGGAGCAGTTCTTAAAAGGTCACATGCTGAGGAAAGTGAAGACTTTCTGCAGCTAACGGGGATTTTCCACAGGGTCATGCACTGGTGAAAGCGAAGACTTCCAATAGCTAAGGATAAGTTCTCACATGGTGGCGCGTTGAGGAAAGTGAAAGCTTTCAACAACTAAGGAGCAGTTCGTGTGGGATCATGCGCTGCTGAAAGTGGTAAGTTTCTACAGCTGAGGGGTGTTTTCCACAGGCCGTTGGTTGGAGAAAGTAGGAATCACGTGCGCTTATCCACGTTTCAAAATCAACTCAACCTATGATCAGAAAGACGCGCTGGTGGAAGTGGGTAATCAATTCAACTCGAGTTTCATGTCCCAGGCGGATTACATCTCGGATCCGGCTCAGAAACTCACGCTCTAAAATCATAGCATCAGGGATGGAAAGTTCGAATTTAGTGGTTTAGGTACAGAGGTTGTACTCCTGGGTTGGCAACATCAAATCAAATCTTTGGTTCCATATCAGACATTGTTCACAAAGGACCGTTTAGAGTTTTGAATTGCAAATGGAAAGAATGATACTTAAACTTGTAGGGAAATTTTCAATCCCTTCCCGAGATCCAAATGAAGATCTGAAAACACCATTGGATAGCTTAGATTCTCTAGATGTCGATCGACTATTCATACATGAAAAACGGATTTTTTATGACCGAGAAATTCGATTTTGAAAATTTGTCCGCTTTCAACAGCGCAAATCGATATTTTATGACCCGTTAGTTGTTGAAAGTGGCGACTTTCCGCGGCTAAGGAGCATTTTTTACGGGCTATGCGCTGTGGAAAGCCTGTAACGGCCAGAATGTTACGATTTTCACCTAGATCTGGAATTTTCAAATTAAAAGCAGATGAAACCTTTTGGACTAGACAGGTGGTGAATTATTCCATCAAATCCAAAGGCTATTTTGGGAAAGACAAGTCAAAAGAGGAGTTTTTGACTAAGTTTTGGTTAGTTTGATGAAGCAAAATATCAGGACACCTTGCCACATCAACAAATTCGACTTGGTCTCTAATGGAGAGTCATCATTTAGCCTTGGGAGGTTGTTCTACACTACACCAACAATCAACAGAGAGAAATCTGGGATTGTCCTCATTTTGGGGAAGCATCCCACTTCTTTTGCAACTGGATTTTGAGTTACTATTTTTAGTATATTTGATCCACATTTTTAGGATCTGAGAACATCTTGTAAAATCTATAAAGCTACATTCTGAAGACTAAGATAGGGGGTTCGATTCTGGAGACTGTAATACACTTTTGTACTCAGACTTTCATTCCTAATACAGATCACAGGTTTCTTTCCATTTTGGTATCAGTTTTTCATAATTCTTCTTCGTTGTTATCTTGTTGTCAAACCTTGAATAGATGTTATCCTATTGTTTGGTTCATGACATGATAATTAGTTTCTTAAGTTGTTTATTCAACCCTACTTTGTACTGGTTTATGAACAATCTTTTCTTCATCCACTGAAAGCTATTTTGTTGATTAACCAATCTTGGAAAGCACTGTCTATTTGATTACCATTGTGATGTCTAAATGCCATAAGCTGAATTGAGTTATCCCATTGATCCACATTTACAAAATACAAAAACATTCATTTCTTAAGTTACCAAGCACCTTTTCTCTGCAACCACAAAGGGTTTCTTGGAGTGATAACAGAAGTGAGTAAAAGATAAGAAAAGAAAGAGCGAAGTAAGAGAAATAAATTCATTGGATGAGGATATCAAGGATGACAGATCAGAAAGAAAGAAGGATCGTGGACAATTCAGAAAGTGGAAAAATCCACCATTGGATGCTTTGGAGCATTGCGTGAGAAGGAAGGAAAGACAGGCTGGCGAAGCCCTAAAAATGCAGGTCAAGTTGACCTAGGGTTTTAGACACCTAGGGTTTTGGTATCTAGGGTTTTGGCACCTAGGTTTCAACCTAAGGATGTTGGTGAGCTATTGTAATGTATAAATAAGAACCTAGATGAGGAAAGGGGGTTTGTTCTAGTTTTTTTATTGATGCGAGTGATTATTGTTGTGTGAGAGAGAAGTGCTAAGTGTGAGAGCCTTCTAGTATTGTAAGATCTTTAGCTGGGTGCGAAGATTAATCCTGCAACTGGGTGCACAGAAAAGGGAGAGACAAAGAGGAGGAGAAGGAAGATCTGCTAGCTAAGAGCATAGACAAGAACTGTATACTTCATCTTAATATATTATAAATAAAATTTCTTTGGACGTAGCCCTAGAGAGAGGGTGAACCATGATGTCGTGTGTGATTGATGCTCTGTTCTTTGTCATTTGATATACTGTTATTGCCTTACTATGTTAGATATGATAAAAAGTTGTGCGGAGTATATCTAAGAGGGTACTTGATATATGATTGTTGTGTTGTTGTTGTATTAGATCCACTTGATATTCCTTTTGGTTGTAGACATCTATGTCCTGCAATCCCCCCATAATTGCTTCGGGTGAGACTGCATCTGCTTCGCAGGTGTTTCCAAAAGGGCCAGTAGTTAGGGCTTGTTGGTGCGCTCTACGAGCTGAACCCTAGGTCTTCCCCTGTGCCAACACCTGCCTTATTTTGGTTAAATTCATTCTCTAAGTCTGTGGGTGATCCATCTGGACTCCTTGGGTTTGAAGGTTCAATTTATTTTTTGTCTTTCTTTCATTTTTTCCTTAGTTTCAGAGATCGTCACACTGTGCTATATAGATAGACCACGGTGATCCTCTGACATCGCACTCTACTGGTGCATACTAGTACGACGATGTTGCACTAGCCCTATTGGTAGCATGTGACAACCCTAGATCATTGCATTGTGCTCCATTGCAACCCGTGACGATTCCTATAGGAATTGTTGGAGAGAGCTAATTTTTCTTTTTTCACCCAGTTTTTCCTCAATTGCCTGGGATGAAATTATGACACCAGTGATTGATTGATTTATAAGTTTGAATCTTGCATTTGATTGTTTTTCAGAAATTGAAAGTTTTTCTTTGTAATTTTGCAAGTTTTTCTTTTGATTTTTGTCACAAGGGTATAATCTCTAGATCTTGGTCCTGAGTGCTTGTTTGACAAAGGGTTTTTGAGTTATTTCAAGTTTTGGATTGTTTTTACTTTTTGGATTGTTCATTGATTGAGATACATTTTTGTTTTTCATTTGACAAAAATCTTTCCTATCATTTCATTTTTGTCTATGTTATAGGTTTGATTTGGGGATCGTGTTGAGAATGTGTTGATTTTCTTGGATTACATTGTATTTTCTTCATTACATCTCTAATTTGATTTGAGAAAGAAATAACTGAAGTCATTTATTTATTTTAGTAATTATTCACAAGAAAAATCTTGCATTTGAAATATTTGTTAAAAGAGAAAATTGGAAAATTTTGTAGCTCATGATTATTTGGAATTTTGTTCATTCAAGAATTGAGAAATTGAGTTTCGTAGCTTTTGTTTTTCAAAAAGAGATACCTTCTCCCTACTGTAATTAGAGTTCATTGAATTGAAAGATTGCATAATCATATCTTCTTGCATTTTTTTGGGTCAAGGTCACATACATCGTCAGTTTCACTTCTATTTCCCTTTTGAGTAAACAACAACCTTTAAAATACAACGTAATTTTAAAATTTATTAGTAACTTTTATTTTCTAGAAATTCTCTTCACCAACATTAGTTAGGATAGCGCTTTGGAATAGGTTGTACAAAACACTCTACAAAGCATCATAACACACAATAGTATCTTTTGATAGGGAGATTTCAAATCCACTTGCTACATTTTGTCCTGGCAATCCCTTCTAACACAAGGGTCAATCATGAGGTCATATTAGGACTGGCAGAGTTACTCACCCTGCTTTGTCGATCTTAGTGTATAGATTGCACGTATTAATGGGGGTCACTTGAGAAAAAAATCCAGTGGGGAACTTCTCGAGTTGATTTCGGGCTAGATACCCTGCCTTTGCACGTGGATGTGATTGTTGTCTATTTCCCCAGGCATCATTGTCATAATTGGTAACCTTAGTATCCTATCTCTTTAGGGTACTTACACAAGGTGACTGTGGAGGGGTAATTCTTCACAGTACCTGGAATCAACATTGGCCAAAATCACTCGGGCTCCTTGGAGGGTATACCCACGATTATGTGTAGGAGCTTGCACCAGGGTGTAAGTCCATTAAGCAGGTCGTCAACGTAACGTTTTCACCCGATTTATCCCAGCCCCTCCTTGTCTTGATTTCGCGACATTGGATTTCATCACCAACTAGTGACTTCGAAATAAGAAGGTTTGTTTGTTTGGTTTGATTTCTAGATTTTATTAGTAAGTGTTGTTTATTTCTCTAGTTGGCCATAGATTTGTTTCATTCTTTATTTGGTGTGGCCAACATCGGCCCTCGTCGTTCACGTAGGATGCAAGGAATATCTCCTAAAGATCTAGAAAGCTACATCCCTTTGCTTCCCAATTCACCAGAAGGATCTTCTAAAGGAGCAGTCAATAACGACGTAGCCTCTGAGATTGGAAGTTTGAATTCTTTAGAGGGATTCAAAATTAGATCGAATTCTTTAAAGGGATCCAGACTTCCCGTAAATCCGTTAATGAGTTTTATACAAGATCCACAATTACTTCGGATAAACTCATTGGGAGAACTTGTTGTTGACAAAAATATTGAAGTACCTACTGGACCTAACACTGATTCTGGAGTATACGATCCACTTATTAGAGTGATTCGTTTATAACCCCAGTTCACACTGCTGGAATTTTTAATCCTAGCTCTGTCCCTATCCGTTATGTTTGGGGAACTTCTTCGGGACACGATATTTTTGACACACTAGGAATGAGTCCTAATCAACCTATGGAATCAAAAATGCCTGAGACATATGTTACCTATATGACACCTTTAGATCATTTTACTGGCAAAACCAGTAATGTTTTCACAGTTTCAAACAAATTGTTGGTTGGTTCTCACTCAATTATCCCTCTCCAAATCGCCCACTCTACCATGGTCCCATAAGCTATGACTATTTCTAATGGAAATATGGTTATTAATCAAGATCCTATTGGAACACCACTCCCTCTTAGGTCAAATCCATCACTTCCCCCTGGGTATAACACTTTGAATACTTCCATTGTTATTCCTGCCCAGAATCCATCCGGAGGGTCGAGGCTTTTTGTTCCTCCTGGGTATAATGTTGCTAGTCATTTTGTTCCTACACCTACCCAGGTTCTCTCCAAGGTGTTGGAGTTACTTCACACACACCTAGGATTTATTTTTCCTAAGGTTATTCCTTATTTATTAGTCATAATTAGTCATTATCTAGTCTCCTATATTTTAGGGGAGAATATTCCACTCGGAGAATATTCTCTTTCAGTTGACACTTCAGTTTGACTAGTTGAGTTGAGTTTAGATGTTGCATTTGTTTTGTCACCATGCAATATTTGGATCATCACCAACTCACTATTATTTGATCAGTCAGTTAACTGAAGACTAGTTGACTAGTTAACTCAGCTAGGTGGTAGTTCATTCTCGTAATTGCCTGAGAGACTAGACTAGGTGGTATTTCATTCTCGTAATTTCCTGAGAGACTAAACTAGGTGGCAGTTTACTCTTGTAACTGTTGGTGTGTGTCCAGATCAATCTAAACCACCACTATGGCTCATTAGTTACTCATGTATCCTATATCTATTGTAAATTATTCACTCTTTGAGTGTGGAATACAATTAATGAGAATTTTTCCATTCTTTCTATCGTGTTTCTTCTTTATTAATTTCTCTCTGCAAATGTGTGTAGTATTTTTTAGCTAGACCTATTTTGTGTAGGTTCAACACATTTACTTGGTATCAGAGCCGAAATAATGCTAAGCAAAAGATACACCAAATCATTTTTTGCAGGTACAAAAGATTGAAGACAACAAAAAGATGGATTATTCACCGGAAATACTTCTCACGCCTCATAACTATTTGGAATGGAAGCCAAAAATTCTACTTCATCTTAGATGCAGAGGCTTGTACCAAATTACTATGGCAATGGAAGTAGAGCCTAATTCTGTCGATGATAAAAATGACTTTCTCAATAGACAAGATATGGCCATAGGAAGTATCGCCATGTCTGTTTCTCCCGAACGTTTCCATCAAGTATATAAAGAATCACAAGGATCAAATCCAAATGAATTATGGACCATATTGGAGGTTCTATTTGGGAATAAACAAGATTGTGAAGACTTCATGCAGGAGGTTGAACAGATAGATCCATAAGAGAATTTATCAGAAGATCAAGCTTCTTATTATGAAGAGTCTTCCTCAAAAGTTTTTGCATAAATTTGTATTCCATTAATTGAAGATGATGTCTACTCCATTTCAGATTTATTTTCTGAAATTCATGTGGAAGATATATGGCATGCATCTTAGGAGTCACATGCAGACACTTTTGCATGCACCATGCATGCATGTCATGAGACAAAAAGAGAGTCGCGCACATCAGACACCATTCTGATATTTTTTTGAGAAAAATTTGCAGAAACAAATTGGATATTTGAATTCCTCTCGGGAAAATATCCAATTTCAAAAATAAATCATCTGAAACAGAGTCCGGAAAGTGAAGTTATGATTGTTTCAAAATCAACAAAATTTCAGCATTTTTCTAGAAACGACCGCATGGTTTTCAAAATTTCATCCAAAATTTATTTGGATATTATTCATTACAAGAAGATAAAGTGGATATGTGTGGAAATATTAATGATGCATATACTTCATCAGATCCATGCAGACATCTACATCTTCAACAAAATCTTCAAAGAGAACAAACTTGCAGAGTTGTGAGGTCTTCTTGGAGTGAAGGACATGGTTGCTTAGCAACTTCCTTTTGTTCCTTATCATTTTTTATTTTATGCATTGTAATTTGAGGGGGGGGTTTGTTCCCATGAGTTTTTCCCTCTTTCCTCGTTTAGTTCAATGTATCTTTTGTATTTGGGTACCTAACATGGCCCCGTAGCTGAGACCCATTCTTTATTTTCACCATAGCGATGTTCAAGGGGGGTGTTGGAGTTACTTAAAACACACCTAGGATTTATTTTTCCTAAGGTTATTCCTTGTTTATTAGTCATTATCCAGTGTCATATATTTTAGGGGAGAATATTCCACCTGGAGAATATTCTCTTTTAATTGACACTTCAGTTTGACTAGTTGAGTTGAGTTTAGATGTTGCATTGGTTTTGTCAGCATGCAACATTGGGATCATCACCAACTCACTACTCTTTGTTCAGTCAGTTAACTAAAGACTAGTTGACTAGTTAACTCAGCTAGGTGGCAGTTCACTTATGTAACTTCCTGAGAGACTAGACTAGGTGCAATTTACTCTTGTAACTATTGGTGTGTGTCCAGATCAATCTAGACCACCACTATGGATCATTAGTTACTCATGTATCCTATATCTATTGTAAATTATTCACTCTTTGAGTGTGGAATATATTTAATGAGAATTCTTCCATTCTTTCTATCTTGCTTCTTCTTTCTTAATTTTTCTCTGCAAATGTGTGTAGTATTTTCTAGCTACATCTATTCTATGCAAGTTCAACACATTTACACGGGGGGGCTTACGTTCCTCCTCCACCTTTTTCTGGAGGATCTAACATCGTATCCCTAGTGGCTCCAATCCAGTTGGAGGCACCAATCATTCTCTTTCTTATGGTTTTTAGATTCCTATTGGAGGCCAACCTCAAATTAGGGGACAACCTCAAGTTGGGGGGCAAACTCAAGTTGAAGGCCATAACCCAGTTTATCGATAAAGTATATCTGTGTTTCAATCTCAAACTTGGAATCTTCCTTTCCAAGGGAATCAACAACCGTCTGGGGGGGGGGGGAACATCCTCAAGTTAATTCTTTTGTACCCTCTAATTTCAGACAACCATATCCAGGTTCTATGAATCCTACTTGGGTTCAAAATTTTCAATCTAATGTTCCTTTCCAAGGGAGCATGCCTAATCAACCAACCTCTGTTGGCTATTTGACGCAAAATCCTCCACAACCAAATTTTTTAGGACTATCTAACTATCTACATACTACTTATGGTCCTACTGATATACCTATGGGGTTAGCACCTGAAAAATACTAGTTTCCTCAAGTGAACAACCAGCTGCATTTTCTTGCTACTTTGGATTTACCAAATTTATCTAGGATTTTGAATGATCCTATTTCACATTCTCCTTATCGGCCTGTCATACCATCCAAATTACCATTTGAAATTCCTAAGTTTGACAGTCTATCGAGAGAATACCCAAATAATCACGTCATGACATTCCATCCTTGGTGTTTGTCCAACTCATTGATGGATGACTCTATAGGATTACGACTTTTCCAACAAACTCTTACGGGTTCGGCAACCAAATGGTATATTGAATTACCATGAGGATTATTTAATGAATTTAACACCTTAGTCATGGCATTCTTAATGCATTACCAGTTTCCAATTTGATATGAGACATGAACTGAAATTTTGAGTTCATTTAAACAATCCTCATCCACTCATATTTCTAGTCATATTCATGAGTGGAGGAGGAGAATACGCTTAATCAAATTTCCCCTTCTTGATCAACTGTTGGCCGAGTGGTTTACCAAATCACTCATTGGTCCTATAGCCCATGATGTTGCCATGGGTGGTGTCATCACTGAAGAGTAGGAAATTAGTCATGTTCAATATTTGGATCTCATTTATTCACAAACGGACACACTCTATGACTTGATCCCTGATGCTCTTCGTCCATCCACGAATCCCACCCCAACACATCCAATAGCTTCTCATGTTGTTGATGGTCTGATTGGCACTTTTCATGCTGAGACTCAGTCTACATAAGCCATTCATACCAATCCCAAGTATATTACTTCTAATGTACAAAATACTCCTACTCCTTCCCCTGGTAAAACTTCTGAAGTTAATTTGGTTCAATATACACCTACTGGTAAAAATAAAAATAAAAAGAAAGGAAAGGGTAAGAATAAGGAGGAAAAAAACAATAATCAACAATCTAAGAAACCCAAAACACAGCCTGTTGATGACAAAGATAAGCATAAACATAGTTATCCTTGCCTTATATGTGGTGAGGATCATTACACGAAATATTGTTCACGACGTGTTAAGGTTACTAAGTTCTT
The DNA here is from genome assembly GCA_009831015.1 of Picea engelmannii. NCBI lineage: Eukaryota > Viridiplantae > Streptophyta > Pinopsida > Pinales > Pinaceae > Picea > Picea engelmannii. The sequence continues at coordinate 22,402 of ML839161.1, read as the reverse complement.
GCAAGGGACTGGGAAACCTCCTACACCCTTCATATTGTCACAACCTTTTCCTTCTCAGCAGTAGGCCCAATTGGTCATTCATGACCAACCTTCTCCTTCTACCATGTCTTATGTCCTTATGTGTACTGGTGACTCCAAGAAGAATAAATTTGCAGTCGCAACTCAAGCCAAAGATTATTCTCCTTCGAAAGAGAAAATTGATGATTTACCACCTTCGTTGGTTCAACCTCCTCCCCCAACTTCACCTCCAAATGGTCCTCTTCATCTTGAATGATTGGGTCTCAATAAAATTCTTCATCCTCCTCCCAAGGGCGTTGTTTGAAAGTCTTCATTTAATCCTCACACACATGCTGCCCAAAACTATAGTATTGTAGAAGACCTTGCGCAAGAACCCTCTGCTATGTCGGCTCTCGAAGTCCTTCAAAGTTTTCCTACTCAACGGAAGGTATTGTTAAAGGATATTGGTGGAATTGATCCTACCGATACCAATTTGATAATATTTGACTTGGAAAATCATATTCCAAGGCTTCCTCCTCAATTAGTGTTTCAGATCCAAGTTGTTGTGGAAAATAATAACATTTCTCGAACCATTATTGATGAAGGAGCCTCAACTTGCGTTATGTCTGTTACTTGTTGGAAAGATATTGTCTCTCTTGTCATTACCGAGTCACACAATACTCTTAAGGCCTTCCATGGTACAAGGTTTAAACCTTATGGTGTTCTTCCGTCGTTGTCTATTATGTTAGAAGGTAAGGCAGTTAATGTCAAGGTTGAGGTCTTTGATGCACCTCTTTATTACAACCTTCTACTTGGTTGTAGCTGGATTGATTCCATGTGCATAGTTGTGTCTACACTTTTCCGTGTGTTACGTTTCCCACACCAAGGAAAAGTCATTAATGTTGATCAAATGGCCTTCTTTAATTCTGATTCACGTACTAGAAATGTACCTTTTATCTCAAAAACACCTCTAGGTTACGAGAATTTTGGCGTGGGTCTTTTAAAAGATTCAACCTTGATGGGTACATTTCCTATTCCACCACCCAACATTCCTCCTCCTTGTATCGCTTCGATTAAAATGATATCAACCTTCGTTCATGAAACCCCTAAGTCTTATGACCCATGGATAGTACCTATATCTGGTGACTATATTAATTATGGTGACATAATGCCTTTAAGTCTGGTATAATCAGCTTATCAAGTTATTTAATCGACAACTCCTTCTCCCCCTTCTCTCGGTGATACATCTCTTGATTCGTTTCATGTGATGTTTCCTACTGATGAGATGATCATGACATTCATGTCTATGGAAGATACTCCTTGGGACGATGGGCATCATCATTCCATTCTCTTCCTAGAATGTGAGACCATAGAGAGTTACCAATGGGTTTTGACTCTGTCTACCTTTGTTGTTATTTCTTTTGTTCCTGAGTCAACACACGATGTTTTGTATGAAGAGAAATTGAGTAATACTTCACCTACCATTCCTCTTGACATATCGATTAAACCTGGAGTCATGGAAAATGTTCATATCGGTGCCTCATGTTCTACTGATGAGGCTCGCACTTATAAAGCCCTTTTTCAAGAATGCAGTGACGTTTTTTCCTGGAGTTATGAAGAAATGCTTGGTATTGATCCTGATATTGTTGTACATAAGATTAAGACTCACCCGAATGCTAAACTCGTTCGACAGAGACTTCGCCCAGTACATCCATGTAAAGTTGTTGCTATTAAGCTTGAAGTTGAAAAAATTCTTAAAGATGGCTTTGTCTATCCTGTGAATTTGACCGATTGGGTGTCCAATCTTGTTCCAATAAACAAGAAACAAGGCATGATCCTTGTTTGTGTAGATTATAGGGATATAATTAAAGCTTGTCCCAAAGACAATTATTCCACCCCTTTCGTTGACCAAATTGTCGACGACTATGCCGGGAGTGAAATCTTCTCCTTGATGGATGGTTTCTTCGGCTATAATCAAATCAATATTTTACCAGCAGATCAACACAAGAGTTCTTTTATTTTCCCTTGGGGAACCTTCGCCTACTGTAAACTACCTTTTGTTCTAAAAAATGTTGGTGTGACTTTTCAGCACGTTATGTCTTATGCTTTCCATGACATTAAGCACATTGTACACCCATATCTAGATGATCTACTGATGCATTCTATGCATTGTCCATATCACCCAGCACATATACGGGCCATTTTCCTACGATGTCATTATTATCGCATACGTTTGAACCCACACAAATGTGTTTTTTGTGTGGAGTTTGGACGACTTCTTGGTTTTATCATGTCTATACATGGGATTACAGTAGACCCCCTGAAGGTTGAGGATATTCTTAATATACCTCCTCCTTCCACTCTATGCCAACTCCAAAGTTTGCAAGGAAAGGAAAACATTTTACGTCGATTCATTCCCAACTATGCTAAATTAACAAAAGGATTTACTCGGCTTCTCAAGAAGGGTTACGATTTTTTATGGGACGATACTGCAAACAAATCCTTTGAAGCTTTGAAAATCTCCTTAACCCATACACCAGTGTTGTTTCCACCTGAATATAGCCGAGATTATTTCCTATACTTAGCTTCTTCTGACTCTACCAATGCTATGGTTTTAGTCCAAGAGGATGATTCACATGACGAACATGTTATATACTATTTGATTCGGAGTCTCATGACCACCGAAACCAAATATTTACATGTGGAGAAACTGGCCTTGGCAGCTGTTCAAGTTGTTCAACATTTTTGTCACTACATCTTATTATGAAGAACCACATTCATTTCCAATTGCAACCCCATGAAACATATCCTTACTCAGAAATTGATGGGAGGAAATTACTCTAAATGGTTAGTTATTCTCTAGGAGTTTGATTTGGATTTTGAGCGCAATAAGTCAAAGAAGTCTTTGGTTTTTGTCGAATTGATATGTGACCTTCCCTCCACTAAAACAAAAACTGTGGAAGAGGATTCCTTACCTGACAAATCCATATTTCTAATCAGTTCTAATGACATATGGTACAGATATATTATCATCTATCTCCAAACCCAAACTTTCTGGCCTGATCTTTCTAGTACAGATCATCATCGTATCTGGTATCAAGCCCATCAATACATCATCCTTGGTGATACCCTTTACCACCGTGGTATTGATTCCATATTTCGATGATGTCTCACCTATGATGAAGTTGAGAAATATTTGAATGATTGTCACTCTAGAGCATGTGGTGGTCATATGTATGGGTATGCCATTGCCCAAAATATCTTACGAGTTGGTTATTTCTGGCCTTATTTTTTTAAGGATTTCATTACTATCGTCCAGAAATGCCACACTTGTCAAACCTACAACAATAGGATCTGATCTCATCCTACTCCTCTTCACCCTATAGTTTTCGTTGGTCCCTTCACTAAATGGGGTATTGACTTCATGACATGTAACCCTCACTTGGTTGGGGGGCATGGATACATTATTGTAGATGTGGATTATTTCACTAAATGGGCCGAGGTGATGCCTACATTTTATAATACTGGGAAAACTGCAGTGTTATTCATATTCAATCATATCATTACTATATTTGGTGTCCCTCAATCCATCATTACTAATCACGATAGTCATTTTCGTAATTTCATGATGTTTGAACTTATTGAGAAGTTGGGTCTTCGACATGAAAACTCAACCCCCTATTATCCGTAGGCCAATGTCCAAGTTGAAGCAATCAACAAAGTTCTAACCACTATGCTTTGACAGATGGTAGGAATTCATAATTCAAATTGGCACACTATGTTGTTCTCAGCATTATGGGCCTATCAGACATCCGTTAAGTCTACCATGGGATTCACACCTTTCCAGTTAGTATATGGTATCGAAGCAATTTTGTCGATTGAATGTGAAATACCATCTTTGAAACTAGTTGTCGAACTTCTCCCTAACGCCTCAATTGAAGAGGAACATCTTTTGTATTTGATGCAATTAGACCAGACCCATCGTGATGTCACCTTAGTCATTGAAACTCAGAAAAAACGTGTCAAAGATCAACATGACAAGCATGTCAAACAACATTTTTTTTATGAAGGTGAAATAGTTCTTCTTTACGAGCAATATTGTGATTTGCTAGGGGATGGTAAATTCAAGCCCATGTGGCGGGGTCCTTACATTATGAAACGAGTGTTGGAGAAAGGGGATTATGAGCTGGTAGATTATCATGGAATTCCTTTGAGTGAACCCAAAAATGGGATTTACTTGAATAAGTACTATGCTTAAATCATTTTTTCATGAGTGATGTGTATTTTTAGTGTATCATACTCTTGTATGCTTTTTTGTGTTTGGTTTCACCCTTCAACTTCTTACCTTGCGTTGTGCTTGGTTTCTAGATGTCGATGTCTTCGCTACCCTATATTGGCTTCGTTGATGGTGCTAGTCGCAGTACTCAAAACTTATCATCTGTTGCTTGGGAAATCTATGCACCTACGGATGAATTGATCAGTCTACATGGTGTTTGCCTCGGTCGTGTAACTAACAATATCATGGAATACAGTGTATTTATCAAATTGTTAATTGACGTTGTTTCACTTGGAATATGTCATCTTCTTGTATGACTTGATTCACATTTAGTAGTTTTATAGTTGAGTAATGTTTATTCCATCCGGAGTCCTACTTTTCTTAGGGTATATTTATGAATTCGCCTCTTAGAACGTCATTTTGATTACATTGAATATCAACACATTCCTAGATGTCCAAATACATTAACAGATGCATTGGATAATTATTTGTTAAACAGACATTTGAGACATTTATAAAATCCAATCACACTTTATACATACAACAAGTAAGCCAGTAGAATCCTTATATTTATATAACGATGAAAGTTTACAAAAAGTGTTTTTGTCCTAAGACCAAAATATCAAAAATGTGAAGCTCATAGATTCATGTACAAAATCATCAAGGATGTTTCTCACTATAACAAGTGATTTCCCGTGCTACTCTACGGAGTAGTTGACCGATGGATGCAGATACGCCCACTGTGTGGCGTTGATAATGCCTAGGGAGCTCATCCACTGTGGGATCAGGGAAATGCATGGTCAACCCCTCTAGGTTTTGTTCTATGACCTCTAGGTCTGCATCAACTACACCTACTAAAATGTCTCTCTCTCTCCGCCTATGGATCAGGGATGAACCTGGAGGACGATAAGGTCCCACATATGCATTATTGAAGAGCACTCGATTAGTCATCGGATAAATAACACAAAAAAAAATTTATATCATTAAAATTAACAAAAACATCATATAAACAAAATTTCCTTATTACCTATCTCCCCCCACTAGAAACCTTCAGGAAGAGCTAGATCTGGATCTCCGTGGAAATCCACTCTGGCATATGTGTAATATTCTACCATTAGAAACTGAGTCATCAGCCATTGGAAGAAGACATCATCATACCTGACAATGTGACCACCTCCATGTCGGTCCATGAGATCTACCCATCTATTCATCCTTGGATCTTGTGGAGTGGGTATACCCCACTCCCCCTACAAGCATAATACATGGACCCTCTTTAGGAAGAAGGATACCAAAATAGACCCATATCAAAAAAAAATTAACCCACCACTTATGCACTTGGTAAGTTGTTTCTTCATGATTTTTAGGACCCCTTCACACCAGTTGAAGACTATGGGCTCCATGCATTCCAATGCATACTGAAAATGGCTATGTAAATCCATGTGGGGAGATGCACTCCTTTCCATGCGAATAATAGTATAGAGGATACTCTGCAAAGAAAAATCTCAGACATCTCTGATAGCTACCTTACTGCTATGTTTCTCGGTACCGGACATACAATGATGATGTACGTAGTAGTTCATAGGCTCACCGCCACCCCTTCTACCTGTAAGTGTCACCCATGAACCATGGTGAGATAGTCTTATCAAGAAGTAGATATCCTAGATATATATAGTGAGTGTGTGGGCACCCACGTGAAATTATTTCTCGTTCACATACCACATGTGAGCCAAGTACTCCAATACTCTCAATTGGGCTCCCATGCCCTGAATCTTGAATAATTTTAGTAACCCACACTATCAAAGGGAAATAATTGTTCCCAGGTCATTCCTGGTGAAGTAATATTCTTCTCCATGCTCTCGTTTGCACCATTCCAACATCTTGACCGAGGAAAGCTTGCTAAGGAACCATAATATGAGACTAGAAACATAAATTTTCCTGAGGGTTTTCTCTTGTTGGGTTCATCTTTTTAATTTTTGGGTTGAAGTTGTCACGGGCCTGTGCATTTTCATATTGTGACATTGTCACACCCTACCTATAGGGTCACCTACGACAATCCTAGATCATCGCAGTTCCCGATATAGGGCACCTGCGATGACCCCAACGCACGGGTAACCCCTAAAATATCAACCCAAAACATAAATTTAACCTATGAAAAACAATTTTGAAACCATGCAAAGATGAAGAAGAAGGAGGTTACCTCTTTTGCAGAGACGATTCGTGAAATGATTCACCGTGCACCCCGCAATCAACAGTTGAGAATTGAGGTGAAAAGGGGATTTGGAGAAATATTTGGGTAAAGTTACAAATGAAATGGTAAAATGTGGGTTTTTACCTATTTTATTGACTTTTATTCCTTTTCATTTGTATATTATATTATTTTTATGTTTTATCCAAAACCTAAAGTCTTAACAACTTTACAATTGATTGATTTTTGCAGATTGAAAAATCTAGCGGTGAGACGTTGGAACAAGGGTCCTCTTTTTTGGTTTATTTTTATATTTTTCGCATGTATAGATCCTTTTAGGGTTTTTTCAAGAAAAACTCCGAGCCGATTATATATTCTTTCTCGTGCTCGTAAAACCATGAGAACATAATTGAGTAGTCTTTTGTCATTTTTTCAAACTCGTAATGGTGACACGAAAAACAAAACCTATGGAGTATCCTTTAATCTCTTTTCACACTCTTTAAAAATGAAAAGATTGTCGAGGGACCTTGTTCTTTTCACACTCATAAAATTATTTGAAGAAAAAATCTGATGAGTGGTAGGTTATAACTTTTTCGGTCTCGTCAGATTAATTTATGAAAAATGAACTTGATGGAGTTCTCTTTAAGTGTTTTTAAGACTCTCTAAAAATGAAAAACCCCTGAGTTTTCTCTCTTTGGACAAATTAAACAAACATCGAAAGACCCATATGCGATCAAAACCCTCCTTCTTAGGTTTCATTAAACATACTCCAAGGGACTCATCCGATGGATGAGCTTACATCAACAAGCATATGTTATCCTCCTAAATCTTGCGTAAAAATAAAGAGTTACTCGCTAGAAATGGTGGGGGGGAATTGGGAAAGAAATGTGTCTCTGTATTTGTGTTAGTGGCAATAATAGTCGCTCTTGAACATGACACCCCCTTTCATCATTGTATCCGGGTTGGGAAGTCCATTTGTCTCTCATTCGACCATCCACAAGTTCATATGTTGGGTCCTCCTTGAGTCAATGCTGCCAAGACCATTGTCGTGTCATTCATATGTTCAATAGAATTCCAACCTAAACGAGCCTTCTATCGAGTCGTCCATCTGCAATTATATATTTTCTACCATGTCTCCCTTCCCTATGTCAGTTCTGAATCACTTCATACTCTGATCTACTTCAAATCTATTACATAGTTCGTGTCATTGATGGGGTATACATCAAGGCCCTCATGTGACGAGTATTTTCCTGTCGAATTCAACTCATTATTCAAGAACAAGAATTAGAAATCATTTAGTACCTTAGAGTCTGCATGCCTCAATGGCAGGTTTCTTCACTTTCAATAGTGGGTTCACATTATTGACCCCTGATTTGAATATTCCATCGAGTGTTCAACTTCAACTCATTTATTCACATTTGTTGGATTGTACTGGGATACCTTGGGAATCATTGACATCAATGGTGATTTCCCTCGCACTTGTTAACGGTTTTCATTAATGACCAGTAATCATGTGGCTTCTACCATGTTCGACTTCAACACCTATAATCACATGGCTAGATTTGTACTTAGAGATGATGGAAATGAAGACCCTGGATCTTATCCTTTTGGTCTAGATTGTGACAGAGTATTCAGGAGTTTGTATTGACACATAGATCCACTTTTTATGTCTCGTGGCTATGTCTGAATTTGACTTCTTTAGAGCATAGATCCACAATGTATTCTTGGTGGCTATGTTGAATCGCGATGACATGGATCCATGGTGTATGTTTAGTGGCCATGACTCACTTGAAACTTATGATTAGAGACACTTGTAGTCTGAGCATGGGAATTCCTACCTTAGAACTGGTAAGATATTAGGCAGATGCTTGTTTGTTTGTAGGTTCCTGATCGATGTGCTCATTGTTTTAAACACACACATTCTACAAAGTATTTCAGTTGTCACGAGTTCCAGCTTCATACTTTGGGGGGCATCCTGTTACAAATTATTTTGGTCACCTTAGTGATCACCTAACAACATGTGTTAATGTTCCCTAAAAAATATTAAAATATACTTTCTCCATGGGAAAAGTGATTTTCTTTCCTCTGCCAAAAACCATATGAAGGAAGGTCATCGCAACCTATTATATGCATAAGGTGCGACGATGCATGATCATCGCACTCTGCACTATACCTGGGCTGCAATGTCATCGCATGCTTCTTGTGCATAGGGTGTGACGATGCTTAAAGCATGGAAAAAGCCAAATTTCATGAATGTTCTAGAAGTGAATCTTCTAGAATATGAGGTGGCCTCTGATCGGTTTGGATCTTACTCACTTCTTTGATTTGGTGGGATAGTCCTAATCTCCTATTGGCCCTTGGTTATGGAAGCAAGAAAATATTAAGGAAGAAGAGCGAAGTACGAACTACGCGGAAGGAACATTAACTAAGAATGGGTCGAAGTGGTCAAAGAAGAAGAAAAGGAGTGAAGTAAGAGAAATCTATCCTTTGAAAGAGAAGATCGAGGAAGATATATTAGCAAAGAAGTTGGATCGTGGACAAATCAACAAGTGGAAAATTCCATCAACGAGTGCTTTGGAGCACCTCGGGGAAAAGAAGGAAATTCAGGCTAGCGAAGCCCTAAAAACACAGGTCAAGTGGACCTAGGGTTTTGGATCTAAGGTTTTGACACCTAGACTTTTCCATGTAATGTATAAATAAATATATAGGAGAGGCGAGGGAGTTGCAGAAATTGTTGTTGTGTGAGAGAAGCATTGTGTTGTAAGAGCAATGTTGTACTATAATATCTTCAGCTGGGTGCGAAGATCAACCCTGCAATTGGGTGCACAGGGAGGGGAGAGAAAGAGAGAAAGAGAGAGAGATCTGCAAGCTAAGTGCATAGATAGAAATGTATGTTTTCATATAATATAATCAAGAAACACAATTGTGTCTACGTATCCCTAGGGAGAGGGTGAACCACATATATCTTGTTGTTCTGTGTGATTGATGTTGTGTTATTTTTTATTTGATATATTGTTATTTCATTATTGTGCTAGATTAGAGATATCTCTTGCATAGTAGGCTTAAGAGAGATAAATAATATCTAGATTGTTGTGTGTTGTTGTCCTGGATCCACTTCGCATTTCCTCTGGTTGTAGAAACCTGTGTTCTGCAACCCCTATTGCTACTTTGGGTGAGACAGGATCTGCTTCGTAGGTGTTGCCGAAAGGGCCAGTAGTTAGGGCTTGTTGCTGTGTTGTTAGAGTTGAACCCTGGGCCTGCCCCTGTGCCAACAAATGGTTTTGTTGCCAGGGTCGGGATATTCTTGAGGGAATGTCAAGGTGGTTTCCATTGAAGAAAAAGATTCAGAAGTGGATAGAAGAACAAGAAAGGGACTTCGTCAAATCTCAGAACAAGAACCCTATATGTAGTACAGAGGACTGGTTGGGAAGGTATATCTTTATTGATATACACGATATTTTCTTTGGAGGAATTCATGAGGATCTATACGAGTGGTTAGCCAAATTAGAAGATACCTAGTTTGAAATCAGACTTAGACCACCTGTGGTTTGGACGCCGACGTTGATCAAGAAGGTCAAAAGAGTTGATAACATTGTGTCAAGAGTAGTAGATCACTAGTTCGATATCACTATTGGAGGGTACATTACTGAGCTTTCTATTGATAGAGAAGAGTCATATAGCCAAGTAGAGAGATATTTCTTTAAGGGAACTAGAGGGAATTTTTTACACTTTTTGAAATTGAAGATCAAGATGCTATTGCATGAGAAGAACATCTTGAAGATACAGTAATTGGTCGGATTGAAAAGATAATGTTCAAGAACTATGACTGTGACAACGACACATAGATTGGACATATGTGCAGTGGGAGATCATTCAGAGAGGTTCCTCTGGTGAACCTGTTTAAGCAGAGTCACGAGCCACTGGCGCAAGACAAAGGGTTCTACAGTGGAGAAGAAGAATATCTGTTGAACGAGGAACATTTAGAGTCTGCTAGGGAAAAGGAGAGGAATAATGAAGAACATTTCCGAGAAAAGTCAGTAACTTCATGGACTGTGCCTACTATCGAAGTAAGTACTACTACTCCTCTTGTTGTTTTAGCAGCATTAAGTAACCAAAGTAGCCAGAGTTATTAGAGCACTCGGAGCACTTTTACCAGCAGTTCAATACATACTCATTCAAGAAACCTAGGAAGATCTATGACATATGAAATGAGGCCACCTATCTTTAGAGGAGATGGATTTGAAGATCCTGATCAACACTGGTTCGTATGCGAAGATGTATGGAGTATTAAGAAAGTTAATGATGAAGCTATTAAGAGAGATTAGTTTAGTACTACCTTAAGAGACCGCACACTGAGCTAGTACATGAAGTTTATTAAAGGAATTGTACAACCTAAATCGTCGAATGATATCAAGACCGCGTTGAGTGTAGAATTCAAGAAACCCAAGTCGGAGTCACAGTGCATTACAGAACTAAAAGAAATCAAGCAGAGAGTAGTTGAACCTATTTGGGAATTTGATCAGAGGTTTAAGACCTTGACAGACCATTTGAGTTTTCAGATTCAAGATGAGAAGAATAAGGAATGGTTCATTGTTTCCCTCTTACCACACATCAGAGTTCCTCTGATGCAAAAAAAGGTCGCTTCGTAGGCTGAGGCACTAGAGATCACCATGAAAATAGAATCAAACCTTATGGGAGAATCCAACTCAGGTATGAGTCAAATTTTGAGTCAGCTAACTAGCTTAACTCTGCAGGTCGAAGATATGAAGAAAGAGAAGGGAAAAGATAAAAGAGAAGAGATCTGGTGTATCATATGTAAGTCAGAGGGCCATGAAAAGGAGCATTGTCCCCTATTTAATGAGTACTTGGCCTCTGGAGCTCTAAGCCCTTTGAAGCAGGTTACTCTACCTTGGTGTGAGGTATGTAGAAATAGACATCGCCCTGGTGAATGTTGTTACATGCAAAAATATGTCCAGACACCTACCAATATTTACTACACATTCTGTAAATCTGTGGGTCATGATGAGAAGGACTATAGATCTTACGACCTCTTTCATGAAAGGTCAAGAGATACATACAAAATTCAAGGAGAGATGCAGCAGGAGGGAAATGCTATGTAGTTTAATTCCCCGGGAAGAGGAAACTTCAACCCTCGTGGCGGATTCAAAGGAAGAGGACGAGGAGGAGGCATGGGTCGATGTCAAGGTCAAATCATTTGTTATAACTGCACTTAGCCATGTCACTTGGAAAGGGACTGTCAGAACCCTTGTACAAATTGCAACTATTACAACTAATTTGAACATGTTATTGAAGATTGTCCAGTATTGCTGACGAAAATTCAGGAGAGACAAGGAGGAAACCAACAAGTACAGTTAATATCAACAAAAACTCATGGTGAGGATCCTAGAGTCATCATTATTACTATAGGAGGCGTTGTTATAGGAGAATACAGGGTGACTCCAGAAAAGACCATAGAGGGATCAAGGGTCAGAAGGGTTGTAGAGAAGACACAGTTGTTTGATCCAAGGAAGGAAAAGCAAGCGTTCGAAGAGGCAAGAAGAGAATTTGGAAGAGAATAGACCTTTTCATATAAGACACAACTGGAAGTGAGAGAATTTGGAATGCCTCTGGCATTCGATCAGTCTGTCTCACCAGGAGAAGGAAAAGAGGTAAGCAAGCTTATGGAATTCTTATGTTCTTGCATTAATTTGATTAAGGATGAAAGAGTTGTGCAAGAACTACAACACTTGATCAAACAGTATGAGATAGGAAGGGTAGAGCCTCTGCTGAATAAAGCAATACATCAAGTATCTATAAAGAGAAGGACAAACAAGGAACTACACCTTAATGCTCAGATTGGAGACTATGAAAAATATTATGTGGTCCTTGACTTGGGATCATAATTCAATGTTATGACAAAGCAGACCTGGGCACAGATAGGAAAACCTAAGTTGATTTACTCTCCTATTAGGCTCAATATGGATAATCAGTAGGCAGTAAGCCCCTTTGGGATACTAAAGCATGTCCCTATGGACATTGACGGGGTAAGGACATTTGCAGACTTTGAAGTGATTGAGATAGTTGATGATAGTTTTCCTTATCCTGCGTTGTTAGGAATTGATTGGGTTTTCAACAATTCAATTTTTATTGACCTAAAGAAAAGAAGAATGACATTTGAAGGTGATAGCCTTAGGGTCATCACACCTTTGGATCCTGATGAAGGTCATAAATACACAGAACCTATCAGAGAAGAATACCATGCTTATGAACTAGAGAATATATATAAATTGATAGCAAGACAGAAGGATTACATTAATCCTACGATACATGGAAATTTAAGCTAGCGAAGTGAAAGTGCATGCTCATCAGACTCAGAAGAAGCATTAGAGAAATGGAAGAATAGAATGTATGAAGTCTCTACATGGAGATGTGCCAGATTGACAAGGGAAGTTCGCTCGATTGGCACAGAAGTAAGTAATCTACCCACATTTGATGGTTTGTATCACTTAGAAACATTCTTATTGGAATTTGAAGAAATAGTACTAGTACAACAAAGGTTGTTGGCACTGTACGAAGCCTTGAAAGCAACGGAAACAAGATAGTGGGAACCACATAAGAATAACATCGCAAAGTGGGTACAATGTCACACTTTGATAAAAGTGCGCTTTTCAGACCAAGTTGAAGAATGTGAAGTTCAATACATAGGTCAGAGTTGTCTGAAGGACCATGTGAGAAGTTGTGAGGAGGCTTGGAGAAGAATTCCTAAAGAACAATGGATGCATAAGTTCATTAACACATTGGACACAACGCCTATCAACTGGTATCTTCAAGCAGAACTGCACCTCACCACTTTAGATTAGTACAGTATGACCCAGAACTTTATAGCTACATTTTTATTTGAAAGTCAGTACCCCATGGTAGATCAAGATTTACAAGTTGTAAGACATAAAGTCTTTGAGGAGGCACCTAACCTCCCCTTAGAGCAAGAAGAATATGAAAGGACTACACCTCTTCAAAAATTACAGGGTTGTTACAATATCAATGCTGATGAAGATGATGATCCTAGGAATGTGAACATCGCAGAAACTGAAGGACAGAGAGACATAGACGGGCCAGGAGTTGAACTCCCTTTCATTGGACAACCAATTAAAATCAATAAAGTTAATATTGGAACAGAGAAGGCACCTAAGTTGGCCAACGTTGGGGATTATTGGGATGATGCCACTATTGATAAGATTACAAAACTATTGCATGAATATCAAGACTTGTTTCCAACCAAGTTCACAGACATGAAGGGCATTAAAGGGACGATGGAAGAAATGAAGATCCCTTTGAAACCAGATGCAAGGCTAGTCAAGCAGAGACCCTACAAAATGAATCCCAAGTATAAGCATAAAGTTAGGATTGAATTAGATAGAATGTTGGAAGCGGGAATCATATAACCTATTGAAGAATCAGAATGGATTAGCCCCATGGTGGTCCAAGATAAGAAGTCTAGAGAGATCAGAATCTATGTAGATTTAAGGAAACTGAATGATGCATGTTTACATGATCCATTCCCTACACTGTTTACTGAAGAAGTGTTAGATAATGTAGGAGGACAGGAAGTTTACTCCTTCACGGATTCATTTTCAGGTTATCACCAGATCAGGATTGCTAAGGAAGAAAGACATAAGACCACATTTGCAACAGAATGGGGTTCTTTCCTTTACACTGTGATGCCTTTCAGATTGAATAATGCACCAACCATTTTTCCAGGGTGGTGTTCGAAGCATTCAAGGAATTTCTACATAAACTTTTGGAAGCATATTTTAATGATTAGACTATTTTTAGCTTATTGAAAAATCATATCGAATGTTTGAGACTAATGTTGGATAAGTGCAGGCAATATCAAATTTCCCTAAACCTGAAGAAGTGCATCTTCCTTTCACCTTTTGGAGTATTACTGGGACACATTGTATGTAACCAGGGGTTGTTGGTAGATCCTTCCAAGATTGCCATCATTGTTGATCTACCTCCCCCTACTTCAGTTAGGAAATTGCACACTACGCTGGGACATACTAGATACTACATAAATTTTATCAAAGGCTATGCATAGATAACAACACCCATAAAAAATATTTTAAAGAAATATCGTCAGTTTCAATGGTCAGAGGAATGTCAGAAGATCTTCGACACACTAAAGAAGAAAATGGTTAAGGCGCCTATCTTGGTTTTCCCAGATTGGAGTAAGGAATTCCATGTTCATGTCGATGCTTCATCTATTGAATTAGGAGCGGTGTTAGCACAACCAAGAGTAGGATATATTGACCACCCACTAGCCTTTTCTAGAAGGAAGCTCTCTGCAGCTGAGATAAATTACACTACCACTGAAAGGGAAGGTTTAGCTATGGTGTATGCACTGTAGAAGTTTCAACACTACTTGTTGGGAGGACATTTTAAGATGTTCACTGATCATTATGCGTTGAAATACTTAGTCAACAAGCCAGTATTGGGGGGAAGAATATGAAGATGGATACTATTATTCCAGGAATATGATTTTCAAATTGTGGTCAAGCAAGGGAGAATGAACAAGGGACCTGACCACTTGTCTAGGTTAGAACATGGAGAGGAACCTACCATTTTGGAGGATACACTACCAAATGCATTGTTGCTAGCCATCAGAAACGTTGATGATCACTTCATCGAGATAGTCCAGTACTTGTCTACAAGAATGACACCCCGCAAGTATACAATCATTCAAAAGAAACAGTTGGTAGTTCGCGTTGTAGATTTTTCACTTATAGCTGGACATCTATATAAGATGGAACCAAATGATATTTTGAGGAGATGCGTTATGGAGGTAGAAATACCATTGATACTGGAAGAAGCACATGAAGGCATCGCAAGAGGACATTATGTAGGGAAAGAAACAACGCAGAAGATTCTTAGAGATGGCCTTTGGTGACCTGCTTTACAAAAAGATGCTAACGAATACTATAGATCCTGCGATGTATGCCAAAGAGTGGGGAAACCTTCCAGAAGAGATGAGATGCCTTTAGCACCTCAACTAACTTTATAGACATTCGAGAAATGGGCCATTGGTTTTGTAGGACCTATTAACCCACCAATAAAGCACACAAGAGCTCGATAGAACTATATGTTTTCATCTAATATAATCAAGAAACACAGTTATGTGGACGTATCCCTAGGGAGAGGGTGAGCCACGTATATCTTGTTGTTATGTGTGATTGATGTTGTGTTCTTTGTTATCTGATATACTGTTATTGCATTATTGTGTTGGATCAGAGATATTTCTTGTGTAGTAGGCTTAAGAGAGATAAATAATATCTAGATTGGTGTGCGTTGTTGTCATGGATCCACTTTTCATTTCCTCTAGTTGTAGACACATGTTTCCTGCAAACCCCTATTGCTACTTCAAGTGAGACTGCATCTGCTTCGCAGGTGTTTCCAAAAGGGCCAGTAGTTAGGGCTTGTTGGTGCTCTGTTAGAGTTGAACCCTGGGTCTGCCCCTGTGCCAACATCTCCTCACCCATCTCTCTTTCTCAATATATAAAGAAGGATATCTCATGGAAAAGGTGAAGGTTGAATAGGCTAAGATTTGTATCGAGAGTTCTCCTTCAGATTATTCTTGAGATATTTTCTTTATTTCTTCAAGTCAGATTGTGGATCTTCTTCATTCAAGGAATTTGGAGCAAAGGCATGTGTGTTGAAACAAATATCCATTGAAAAGGGACCTTGCAACATCAAGGCATGGGTTGTATTATCCACTTTCTATTCACTTAATACAGTAATGCATTTCTTCCCTATATAAGCATCTTGTCTTCTATTGTATAATTCCTTGATCATATACATAGACTTCATTAGAATATATATATATATATATATATCTTTGTTTCCCTTCTTTCTTGGTTTTTGATTCTTAGTCATGCTTACTATTTTGAAAAATCAAGGAAGGAGCCACAAAGATTACACTAGCAGGGACAAGCATCGTTTAAAATGTACGTCACTTGTAACTCATTAAACTAGTTCATATGATCATGAATTTTAAGGCGAAGTGTGCATTTTGTTTTGTTTTGTTCTAGTTTCCTATGGGATCTAGGGAGATTTGTTTGTGTCCACACTTACTGATTAATACGATAACAATGGCTCTTCTATAAGTACCATCATCATTACATCCTTTGTATCTATAAATACCATTTCTTGGATCCTCGCCATTTCTTTTACTTGTTTGACTTCTTCCAAAGCTCACATATCATCTACATCAACCTCTTATTCATTTAGTACTTTATTGCAGTATCCTACTATAGTTTTCTTCAATTTTAAGAGCACTCTAGTATGCTTCATCTATAGTATGAAAATATTGAGTGCTAATTTCATCTTGAATATTAAATATTGATCCATTGACATATCTTGAAACCCTCTCAAATTCTAATTCCTTGATACCTTATCTTATTGACAATTTGAAGAAATCTTATGTGTATTCTCAAACGGATGTCTCCCTTTGCCTCAAATTATGTGCATGTCTAGAAAAAAACTTGCTAATAATCTATAGGTAAGTATCTCTCTTTCATTTTACTTACCAATTTCTTCCAAGTCTTAATTTTCTCCTTGTGATTATCAACTATATATTTTTCTATATATTTTGTACACAATCCCACCATAAAGTTGCATTCCCCTTCTTGGTGGTAGGAAAAATTACCCTATTAGGGTATTCAACTTTCTCATGTTCAAAATACTTTTTACCTCTCCTATAAAATCAATCAAATTCTCAACTTTTAGGGTATCATATTAATTTGAAATATCAACTTTATCATTACCTATTTCTTTCATAAATTTGATTGATGACATTGTAGGATCTCTCTCTCGGTCATCTTTTTTTTCTTCTACTTTGGGTTCTAATTTTGATTCTTATCCAACATTTCCAATTCTTCAATTCTCCTTCTCATCTATTCAAATTTGGTTCTCTCTGATTTCTCATATGATCTTCCATCTATTGATATTCTTGATTTCTATGATTTCTTATCCTATATGACATACTTATTCCTATTCTCCTAGTAATTATCACTCCAATTACCATCCACAAACCAATGTGTTATCGGTGTTATCTTCAACAAGGAATACTCCCTTAGCAAATTTTTATTGCTAACATCACCTCCACAATCAAACCTCATTTACAACAAGATAGAATCTTTCCTAGAAATTAGAATATCACTTTCTTCACTCCCATAAATTTCATAAGATTGTATCATCCTTTCCGATATTTGTAACTTTCTCTAATACCACTTGATGCATTGTAAGGGTACAACCAGATTCACACAACAGAATGCATGAATGAAAAACCACGTAGAAACATAAATGTACACAGATAAATCAACAACACAAAACATTGTTGTCTTTTATTCAATAGAAATGCATCAACTCTTATCTTTCTTATTCACAGAACCATCAAAGTCCCTATATTATGTAGAAACCCACTCTAGAAGGCTAATCTATGAGATCCGAAAGGCACCAATTACATCAATGTCCCGAATATTTATGCTGAGGACATGACTATTTGGTTCCAAAGACTTTTCACTTATGTGGGTAACCAAAACATCTACGCAACTAATGCATCCTTAACAATTATCTCTATAACTTCTAGATACAACCCAAAATTCATAGTTTAAATATTCAGAGTCAAAATGAAAAAAAAAACATGTGGAAGAAATTATGGGTTGTCATGTCATGCTCTATGCCTGGCTTGGGAGCACATTTTAAACTCCATTTTATTATGAAATTTGTTGAGAAATTATATAAAATGTCCTATAAAACATATATTTTTTTCATATTCTAACTCCAAGTATTGAATGCACACAAGTCAAAATATCTAACCATTGTTTCTACAAAAATATGGAAATTCTAGTGTGTTGGATCGAGACATATGCATTGTACCAAAAAATTGATGAATATCGGTGGATACATATAGGAAAATGTTCTCTAAAAAATATCCAAATTTTAGACCTTGATTAAAGAGATGAGATCACTACAATCAAAATTCTAGACCCATGTTACTATGAAAGTAAAATTTGGAAATCTCTACATGTTGGTTCTAGACTTATTTGTGGGACTTAAACTCAACATTTGATTCTGAAATTTATTCTGAAGCTAGAATCATTTGTCCTACACAACATATCCAAAATTTAGACTCTTCATACAATATACTAGAGATTTTTGATCAAGACATTGGATCACTATCACTCTTGAAAATCTGTGAAAAAAAATTCAATCAAACATAAAATTGAAAATATATTTTTGGATGCACAAGATTACCAAAACAAGAGAACATAATTTGTTTTCCACCATTCTCGTAATTTGATGAGAAATTACTAGTGGTACTCACATATCTTAAAATGAAGAGGCTTGGGTTTTACCAATATTTCTTCTTGAATTCCAAGATTTCTTTGTAAGTCACAAGACCACAATATTCTTCTTAAAAGTTGAACCATGGAGGAATAGGGGAAATTTCAACTATAAATTCAATGTCTTGGACATCATGATTAACCATGTTGATTGACTTTAAAAATTGGTAATAATTCATTCACTTGTTTCCAAAAATATGAGTAAATTTTGAGGACATCATCCCTAGTATGGTCGCCAAATATATTGATGCATGTCACCCCCTCTCACCTAGGGGTAACTAGAGGAGATCATATATCATGGCCCAAAATAAAGACATTGATCCTAATGATGATGATGATCAGTACTCTCACTTGAAACAAACCACTATCCATTCTACATGTCTCTCTCCTTATCATCTCATATCATCACATCTAATCAGCATGGTTCATCAAATGATGGTGATCTAGCATATTATGAGGTACAATAGTCATTGTTTCATATAAAGTGTCATACTCAATGCATTAAGTGTTGAAATATTGTAACTGTGAAGTATATTCTACTTATTATTGAGTTATTATCTTATAGATCAATCCCCTTTTGTGGATTGATCATGTTGGGACTAATGTATGACCAAAACCCCTTTTTTGGATTAGTCAAACCCTAATTAAATGATGTTATTTGAGAAGTCATCCCCGGGTCTAATTAAAGTGGCTTTAGCCACTAGTTAGAGAATTCGACCATGCCTAATGAAGAGACACCACCCTAGCGCTCCTTATATAGTATAAATAAGAGAGGCTAGCGCCTCATTCGCTCACTTACTCAAGTCACTCATCTAGTGCGCAAGTTTGAAGGAAGCTATAGTTTTCAGAAGAAGAAGAGAGAGAGGATAAATGTTGTGATTGTGTATCTTTCAGTGATCCTACTTATGTTATTATTGTCTAGTAAATTGAAAAGAGATTAATACAAAATCTAAATTTAACATGGTTTCAGAGCTTGACTGAATAGAGCACCTTTCACTGGGTTACCAAAAAAACGTCAATGTCATCGTACAAGAAAATTAGGGCTTTTTACTGGAAGATAATTTTAGCCTAAAAACTATCTACAGAAGTGCACCCTAGCCTAGTGAACTCATTGGAAGCTTGAGTGCACCTTTTTAGTGGCTAGAGCCTCTGGGAAGTGAAACCCTAGTTTTCACTGGTACCAGAAAACCAGGAAACCAGAACAAGTACCAGTCCAGGTTTGCGCAGGCCCAGTTTCAAGGGGTAAATTTTGGATTTTCAGAAAACAGACTACACCAAGCTACTTGTCTTAGCCAAGCACACCTCCTGGTAAGTTTAGATTTAATTTTTGAGCACTTTCAATTTTCGTCATTTTCCCAGCTCCAGGTCAACATGTCTGTAAGCACCAAGCTTGTTGACAAGCTAGAAGGTGTGGATAACTTTCGTGCCTGGAAGTATAGGATTGCACTAATTATTGAAGATAATTAACTTGCAACATTCATCAAAGAAAATGTACCAGAACCCGTAGATGCTACAACTAAAGAAAAGTACCAAAAGGATATGGTTAGGGCCAAAAGAATCATTGCAGACTTTATTAAAGATCACTTAATTCCTCAAGTGGCTTCTAAGAACACTCCAAAAGAGATGTTTGCTTCCCTAACCAAAATGTATGAAGGAAATAACATTAACCAAAAGATGAACTTGAGAACCCAACTCAAGAATACAAAGATGCAGAAAGGAGAAACAGTTCATGACTATTTCTCTAGGATATCTCAATTCAAGGAACAACTAGAAGTAATCGGAGACAACCTAGATGAATATTAACTCATAATGACAGATCTTAATGGTCTCACAAGACCTTGGGATTCCTTCATCCAAATTATTTGTGCCAGAAAGGAGAAACTACAATTTGAAAGTTTGTGGGAAGAATGTGTTCAAGAAGAAGCAAGAGTAGATAACCGAGAAGCAATACTATTAAGGGATGAATATCACACCCTAGATTTGCATGCTAAAGGAGGAAAGAAAATGTATCACTTCAAGAAGGATACCCACCTACACAAGGAATCTCACTCCCCAAAGAGATTCACCTACTCCCATAAACAATCTCACCCTCCAAGGAGATTCCAAAAGTTTCAAAAAGGTCAAAGAAGAGAAAAGTATTTCTCCTCTTATCAATGTTACCATTGTGACAAGATGGGACATATTGCTAAGAATTCTCTAGCTAGAAGAGAAGAATACAAGAAGAGAAATAACAAAAGACATCATGCCCATGCAGTTGAAGATAATGAGCAACCCACAAACATGATTAAAGAAAAGATTGATTACTATGTATTATTCTCTGCCCTCTCGGGATTTGTGTCACCTGGAGAGGACACTTGGCTCATAGATAGTGGTTATTCTAATCACATGACAGGTCAGAGAGACATTCTCTATAGCCTTACAAAAAAAAAAAATCCCCAGAAAGTTACACTTGGATATGATTACCAGTACCCTATCAAAGGAGTGGGAGATTCCACCTACAAACTTGATTCAAGGATGCCAATGAAGATGAAGGATGTACTATATGTACTAGGTTTTACAAAGAACTTACTTTCTATATCAGCTTTAGATAAGAAAGGTTTTATGGTTTCATTCATAGATGGAGAAGTTCTTATGTGGCCTAAAGGAAAAACCATAGAAGATGTAATTGTTATTGGAACAGAAGAAGGTGGCATGTATAAGTTAAAAGGTCACTCAGATGCAACCTTGACTCACTCCACTGAGATTCCATGTGAACTTTGGCATAGAATAATAGCTCACATCAACTATAAAGCCTTACCATATGTGAGCAAGGAAGTTACAGGTCTACCAAATATCAAGGTTGATCATGAAGGTGTGTGCAAGGGATGTGCACAAGGAAAGAACATAAAGAATCATTTCCCAAAGAGAGACAATAAAGAAGAAGGAATATTGGATCTCATCCACTCAGATATATGTGGCCCAATTACATAAACCTCTCTTAGTGGGTATGTATACTATGTGTCATTTATTGATGACTATTCTCACAGGACTTGGGTTTACGTATTGAAATAAAAAGATGAAGTGTTTGGAAAATTCAAAGAATTCAAAGCCTTGATAGAGAATCTCTCTGAAAGAAAAATCAATACACTCAAGTCAGATAATGGAGGAGAATAAACCTCAAAAGAATTTGTAATATTTTGAATAGATGTCGATATTAAGAGGGAGCTCACCACTCCCTACAATCCTCAACAAAATGTAGTAGAAAGAAAGAGTAGAACTATAATGGTAGCAATGAAGACTGTGATTCACGATCAAGATCTTCCAATGCACTTATGGGTTGAAGCAACAAGAACAACAGTTTATGTACAAAACATATTATCCCATAGTGCACTTGTGTTCAAAACCCCCAAAGAAATGTTCTCCAGAAAGAAGCCAGAAGTAAGCCATCTCAAGATATTTGGTTGTCCAGTGTTTGTACACATTCTGAAAGAAAAGAGAACCAAATTGGACCCTTCAGGAAAGAAGGGAATATTTGTTGGATATTGTGAGGTCTCAAAGGCCTTC
>ML839160.1:54448-69950 GCA_009831015.1 Picea engelmannii | reverse complement strand
CGTGATCTTGAAAACCAACTAAGAATCCTCAAGGATTTTTGCTCCAATATGGGTATGATTGTTAATACTGATAAGACTAAGGTCATGATTATTAAATCCAAGAAAATCACTTATGATACCTTTGTATATGACAACAACAACTTGGAGGAAGTGACTTGATACAAATATCTTGGAATTGATATTCACCACAAACTCAACTAGAATTATAGCATTGAGAAAATGATTATTGGGGGATGGAAAGCTTATTATGGGTTTGAAAACAATTGTAATTCAATCGATCTTTGGATTTGGGATAAGAAGAAGCTCCTCTTTGAGACTCTTGTTACACATGTTATTCTTTATGGATGTGAAGTCTGGAGTTGCAGTATCTCTCATGAATCCTGGAGAAAGATAGAGGAAATACAAAATAATTTTATAACCTATAAACTCAAAATCAATACACCCTATCCCATGCTCCTCTTAGAAACAAGCCTATCCCCCATTGAGAGCATGACTATGACTAGATACCTAATGTATAATGTTGGTTACTCTTCCTTCTTTACCCTTTGATTTATTGACCTAGGGTTCATGTCTTTCGGGTTTCTAACAAAGCCTCTAAAACTATCGGCCCTCCTGGTAAACCAGAATGCAACACAACACACAGAATGCGTTGTGCAGTCTCACCCGAGATAACTTTAAATGGGTGGCTGTAAGACTTAGGTGTTTACAACCTAGGATTGAGTATGAGATATGAGACCTGTATTCAGAGCCATCTACTATAATTTGTGATTGCAACCTACTATTATTCACGACTATGCACTACCTCCAACAATTTACTCCATTAACAGCACAACCATATTTCATAGCAATATAATAACTCATTCATTCATTAAGCCCAACAATTAACTATTGAAATAAGATAAAGATATGCATGCATTCATCACATTACACAGATATTACCATGGTTCACCCCCTCCTGGGCTACGCTCACAAAGATTTGGCTCTTGGCTCTTTTATTATGGTAGTTCTGCATCTACAACGTTTCGTGCTTACATTCTCCTCAGATGGGTAAGATCCTTATGAGGTGAACTAGATCACACCATGCTCCTCATCCTGCGATCTAATCCTCAGATCTTCCTTCTCTCCTCTCCTCTAGCTCAACAACTTACAAAATAGTTCGTAACAACATTACATATCGCATCAAATCATACCTATCTATGATGGAACAATAACGCCCCCAAAAAAAGGGAACCTCTTATGATACCTACGTATCTATATTTATACATTTCGGGCTCTTTAGCCGTTTACAATATATTACCAAAACCCTAACCCTATCGACGATAGGTCTTCCTCCCATGCGCACATGTTGTTCTTCCTCCCAGTTGTCGCTTTCCTTGTGCACATTTTCTTGCATGCGCGCATGTTGTGTTTCCTTCCAGTTGTTACTTCCTTTTCTGCACGCTTTATTTCCCCATGCTATTTCCACTTTGGCCTATTGCCAATAGACCCCCAACACTGACATGTGGCTCATCCCGAGCCACCTAATCCTTCTGAGCTTCCTCAATCTCCTTGGTGATCGTCTGGAAGTTTTCCTTGAGTTTTGCTACTTGTGTCAGTGCTTGTGCGGTCTTCTCCTTGATTGTGTCCACTACCTGGACTGCCACTTAGTTGCTGATCAATCCTGCACATTCTGCCTGGGTTTGTGTTATCTATGTCTTAGCCTCCTCTGATTGTGCCAGTACTTTTGCTACCTGCTCCTGTAATGGCTCCATTTGAGCCTGATGCTCATGTTTTTGCGTTTGCGCAGTGATGAGTTCTGCCTATAGCTTCTTCATCTCCTGTGTCTCTTTGACTCATTCTGGGATTGGTATGGTCTTCTGCTTCTGCTTGAGGTCTTGGATCACTGCATCGATCCTTTCCTCTTCCTTGTCCCACTGTTGGACCTGTGGATCCTCCTCCAACCTTGTCTAAAGTTGCGCTGCTTTATTGAACAAGTCAGTTGTTGTGTTAACCTGCTACTCTATCTCCTACAGTTGCGTTGTTGCTTCCTGTTTCCTTTTCTCCTTGACTATTCGTGGAGTGGTTGGTGTGAGTTTTTCTCGGAGATTCTCGATCTTCTTCTGATATTAATCAATTGCCTGCGCAATCCGATCAATCTTTTCTGTTGTTGTGATTTCCTCACGCTGCGCGGCCTGTGGAATCTTTTCATAAGTTCCTGCCACTTTCTGCTCCAATCCTTTTAGGCACTCCCTTTCCTCCTCAGTCTCCGATTTAGCCTTCTCATAGCCTATTTTAAATTCGTCTTGTTTCTTTGTTGCTTGCTTCAATTAGGTTAGGTCTCTGCGTGCGTGAGACTGTACCTCGTGGTTGACGCTCACCTACAACCTGTGTAATGCCCCGATGGTATCCTTGTCAA
This sequence comes from Picea engelmannii, assembly GCA_009831015.1. Lineage (NCBI taxonomy): Eukaryota > Viridiplantae > Streptophyta > Pinopsida > Pinales > Pinaceae > Picea > Picea engelmannii. The sequence continues at coordinate 67,555 of ML839160.1, read as the reverse complement.
CACAAGTTGGATTTGGCTTAAGTCTTTCAAGGGTGTCTGCCCCACAATTTTGTCCATGCGCAACATACTGGGGTTGATATGGAATGTTACGTGTGGCTGCAATATCCCCTTGTCTGACCGTTGATCTTCCTCTTGCACTCTTCCGTCTGTCTGCGGTGTTGATGGCTCTATGCCTCTGTTGCTGCTTGCTATCTGTACTTCCACGAATTTCTTGAGGAACTACCCCATTGCTACCAGCTCTTTTTGCAGTTTGTCCCTGTGATGTGCTACATGGTCAAAGTCCTCAGCTAGACAATCTTGGACCATTCTGGTGATCATTTCCCCATTGTCCTCTGTGATCGTATATTATGGCGATGTTCGTTGTGCCTTTGATTTCTTGCATGCACCTCCTGCCTGCATCGTTGGTCTCTTATTTCCCCCTGGTTCCTATGTGTTGGGATTTGAGGCGGTCTCCTGCACTCCCTCAGTCTGTTTCTTCTATTCTTTGGTCAGCTGTGTATTCTCCTTCTTCCCCTTCTTGGTCCCTATCTTCTTTGGCCCTTCATCTGTCTGTGTGGGCTTGCCTTGGACCGTTCTTGGTCTCTTGGGCACTTGGATTTCCGGAGGCTACGTTTCTCCCTGCTCTGCCTCTTCCTCTGATGTTCCTTCTGACACTTCCTGGGTAGTGGCTGGGATCCTCCATTCATCAGGCCATTCGCTGATGACCACGTTGATATCACCCTCTGTGATGCAGCAACACATCTATAGCTACTGTTTAGCCAGATCTTGCCTTGCTTGTATCCACATTGTTTGTCGTGTGGCCTAGAAATTGGCGATGTCCACATATCGTGCAACAACTTCTGGTGTGATTCTCCACATTTGGCTGATGGCTTCCTGCATATCGTGTAGGTATGCTTCAAATATGATCCCATTCTCCCTCTTATGCCTGACATTCGGCCCGGTTCTCAACAATAGATACCTCACTCCCGCAGGCTTTCATCTGGTATAAAAAACTGCATACCCTAGTTCTCGCCATCCCATGAAGGTTATTAAGGTAATAAACCATGAGTAGTGGAACTCTGTGCTTAGGTCCTACGCATCCTTGCAGTCCTCTTGAAACAAGTTCAATAAATATGGTGCCCAACTCATTGAGGTTCCTTCTACGCATTGGGTTGCAACTGCAACAACTCCAGCTGGTACTTCCTCTCTGCAACATTTTCTTAGCAGCTTGCAGGCTAAGATCTTCGCACCCAATTGTGTGGTTGCATTGTTGATTCATTTGATGATGATCCCTGTTGTTCCCCTGGAAGTGCCATACTTTTTCTTCATTTCTTCTGCCAGCGCTTTCTCCTTGGTTTTGTCGTCCAAAAACAACGCGGGATCCATACCCCGAATTGGTAACCCTGTTATTTGTGCAATAAGCTCAACGATTGTGGGGATGGGCTTGTTGATCCATATGTCCTCTCCATGTGTGACTGCTAACAACTATTTGACGCATGTTGTTGTGTACTAGCCTCTGCCAAAATGTGGTAGGTTCAACAGACCTAAAATTCATGTTTTCTCCAACCTAGTTGTCCACTAGCATGGCTGGTTAATCGGTTCTCCAACTCGAGTTGTGCCTATGGTCTATATAAAGACCCTCTGTGCAAGTTCTAGGAGCTTGGCTTCGTTTGCTACATCATGGTATGAATATTTGAGTTTCCCGACATGGTCTAGTAGCTCTGGTCTTGTCTGTACTCCAGCTAGTATGCGTGGTAGAACAATTTCTGTTGCAAATTTCTTGCGGGTGAACTTGGTATCTGTATCTTGTCTTTCTGCTGTGGTGGCTAGCTCAAAGTTCCAGCAGCTTCCATTTGCTCCTCCATAAGCCATTCCGGCCAAGTTGAGACATCTTCAGCGGTCTCCCCTGCTGGGTGTTCTGAGATGGTCGTTTGGGACTCATCTGGCTCCATTGCTACTTCTGGATTCTATGTCATTCCATTAACTTCTAGGGTTGTTTCGGTGCTCTTTGGTTGCACTTTCTTTAGGGTTTATGTTTTTTGGCTCTGAGACTCTTGCGCCGCTACTGGCATGTCTACTTTCATGGCCTTTGTTTCTGGCTATTGAATTTCTTCCAGAATCGGTGTAGGATTCACTGGTATCATCTCTGGGGATGGTATTTCGTCAATATTGACGATCTCCGGCTGATGTTGTTCATCCTCTTCCAACGATCCTTGTGGCCTAGTCTAAACCCTGGTTGGTCTGGCACTCTGGCTTGATTCTGCTTGCTTGGGTGGTGCCATAGCAGTGACTTTTGAACATTTGCTAGCATTAAATAACTTATGTGATCTCTGTAGCCTCACTCCGTGCGTTCTAGCTACTATTACTCTCTATCTGTTCTCCTTTCACGAATAGACTAGTTTCTCTCGTGCTCGCATGTTGTATTGGCTTCCCATGAAGCTTGTCGAGGACACTTCCTCCATTATGGGTTTAATTCACCATAACTGTGGGTTCAATGCATCTCCTTCAGTTTCATACTTACCATCACTCATTCTTTGCCGTCTCCAGTTGGTGCGATTAATGTGATGTCCCATTGGTCCTTGTTATCCTTTAATTCCTCCTAGTGTTGTCTTGTCATCCTACTTTTGTCGGCTTTCATTTTCCCTCTTGTTTCCCTTTGTATATAATCGTTGTCCTTGCCTTTGCCGAATTTGTGTTTCTAACTTCATGTGGCCTTCCTACCTCTGGCGCATCGCACCCTCTTTAGTATTGTTTCTGTTTTGTTCTCTTTTCGATTATGTTTTTTTTTTAACTGTGCGGTGGGTGGTCGACTATCCTTATACAGCTTCAGTCAGCTCCCATTGATCATTCCTCTGAGTTCTACGCCTGGTAAATCTCTTAACTGTACAGCTCCTCTATCTATGACAGATTTTACCTCGTATGGTCCTAACCAATGCATTCTGAGTTTTCCCGGGTGCTGAAGTGATTTACTGTCATACATCAATACTAGATCTCCTTCCTTGAACGTTTTCTTTTTGATGTGTCAATCGTGCCAAGCTTTGTCTCTTGCTTTCTTTACTTATTGATGGAATCCTGCCAAGATTCAGTCTTCCTCCATGGTCAATAACTGATTCAGTCTCTCCTGTACTGCACTTCGTTCTGTCATTTGTGTGATAGTTGCTACGCGCAAGATGGGTACTAAAAATTCTAATGGCACTACTGCTTCTTGGCCATAAACCAATTTAAATGGTGTGTGCCATGTCAACGTTTTTCATGTAGTCCTGTATGCCCATAATACTGCTGGTACTTTGAGGTCCCAGTCATCCCTGTTGACATTACAGATCTTGGTCAATGCGTTCTCCAAAATTTTGTTGAAGGCTTCCACTGTGCCATTTGCCTGTGGATGATATGGCGTGCTCTTCTAATGATGGACTTCAAATTCTTCAGTCATTGCGCGGATGGTGTTGTTTATGAAGTGTGTGCCTTGGTCGCTCATCAAAACTCTTGGGCACCCAAATCTAGTGATTACTTGTTCAAACAAAAAGTGTGTTGTTGTTTCTGCCCTGCAATCTTTTACTGGTGCGGCTTCTGCCCATCTTGTTAAGTATTATGTCATGGTGATGATGTACCTTTCCCCTATTCTTTTGGATGGTGGGTTAATTGGTCCCACAAAGTCTATTTCCCATTTGTCAAATTCTTGTGATGTTACTTGTGGTCGTAGTGGCATCTTGTCTCTTCTGTTGGGTTTTCCTACCCTTTGACAGACATTGCATCTTTGACAGTACTCCTTCGAGTCTCTGTGAATCATTGGCCACCATATTCCTGCGCACAATACCTTCTGTGCGGTAGCTTTACCTGCATAATTCCCTCCTACTATTCCCTCGTGGGCTTCTGCTAAAATTCCTGGTCTTTCGTTCTCTAACACATATCTTCGCAAGATGTTATTTGCACCCCTTTTATATAAATGCCATGCAATCAATTGATAGTCAGTAGGGCGGACTACCAGGTTCTTCTTCTGCGTGGTTCTATATTCTTGCGGTGCAATACCTGCACTCAAGTACTGAATGATATCTATGAATTATTCATCAACAATCTGTACTGAGAATAATTGTGCATCTGGAAAGTTGTCTTCTAGATTCGTAGGTTATTCTCCATTTGTGACCCTTGACAGGTGGTCAAGTCCTGCATTCAATTTTCCTAGTTTAACTATTACTTCAAAGTCAAATTCTTGAAATAAAAGTAACCATCGACAGATTCTCCGCCCCAACATTGGCTTGTTGACTAGGTATTTCAGGGCTGAGTGATTTGTGAACATCTTAAAGTGTTTTCCCAATAAGTAATGCCTGAACTTCTACAGTGCATAGACCATAGCTAGGCCTTCTCTTTCTGTCGTGTTATAGTTCTGTTCTGAGTCTGATAACTTTCTTCTTGCAAACGCTATTGGGTGATCCAAGTCTCCCTCTCCTGGATGCGCCAAGATAGCTCCAAGTTCTATCGCTGATGCATCTACATGCACATGGAATGTCTTTTTATAGTCTGGAAATACTAATATCGGCGCGGTAACCATCGTTTCCTTCAAGGTATCCAGACCATGTTGACACTCGTCGTTCCACTAAAACTTTGTATCCTTCCTTAACCATTTTTCCATCGGTGTTGTGATTTGCGCATATCCTTTGATGAATTTCCTGTAGTATCCTATGTGTCTTAACGTTGCTCTTATCTGATGGATTTTTTTTGGTGCTGGCAAGTTAACAATGACTGCAATCTTTGTCAGATCTACTAATAAACCTTGTTTGCATACTATGTGGCCCAATAGTATCCCAAATGGTGTTCCAAATATGCATTTCTTTATGTTTAGTGATATCTGGCACTGTCTGCATTGTTCAACTTCCACATGGTTTTTCAACAAACTATATACCATCCAATCATCCAGGTATACTTCAAGAAACTGATGGATGAATTCCTTAAATGTTGTGATGACCACTCTGGAAAATATTGTGGGTGCATTCTTCAATCCAAATGGCATGACTATGAATTGATAAGATCCCCATTCTATCGCAAATGTGGTCTTGTTCTTGTCCTCCTGTGTTATCTTAATCTGATGGTAGCCCGAGAATCCATCAATGAATGAGTAAGATTCATGTCCTCCCACATTCTCTAGCACTTCATTCGTGAAAAATGTAGGGAATGGGTCATGTAGGCATGCATCGTTCAAATTCCTCAATTCGACGCATATCCTAATCCCTCATTTCTTGTCCTGTACTACCATTGGACTTATCCATTCTGACTCCTCAACTAGTTCTATGATGTTGGCTTCGAGCATCCTGTCGATCTCAGCTTTGACTTTTTGTTTGTATATTGGGTTCAATCTGTAGGGTCGTTGTCTAATAGGTCTCACGTTAGGTCTGAGTGGTATCTTCATTTATCCTAGTTCTTCGGCTATACCCTTCATCTCTGTAAATGTTGTGGGAAAGAGATCACTGTATTCGCGCAACAACTCTGTGATGCTTTCTACTGTTTTTTCATCCCAGTAATCTCCAATGCTGGCTATTTTGGGCTGCTCAGCTGTCTCGATGTTAACTTTATTTACCTTGATCGACACGGAAATGACTTCTGATTCTATGGGTGGTCCCTCCACATCTCTTTTTCCTTCTTCTTCTTCGATCTGAATATCTCGTGGATCATCTTCATCTGATGTTTCCTCCTGTACATGTTAACATGACAACATGTCCTTAACTATCTGTTTGTTCTGTTGTTTCTCTTCTGTGATAAGTTCTATTTCTGGTTCTTTGATGAATAGTACTCCTCTAATGCATTTAAGGGCTGCGTCTATGTTGGGGTTCTCATGTTCAAATGAGAAAGTGATTGAAAAATTATGTTGCAATTTCGTCCATGTCGTAGTTCCTTTGCATAATTCCTGGTCCGTATACCAATTCGTTGTTATGCCCTCTAGAGTATGTATGAAGTAACGAGTTCATTCCTTTGGTGGTGTCATTTTCCACAACGTTTTGCACTTCTCCAAGTGTTCTTCTAGTGTCCCTTGTCCTTCATATTTCCATTGTTTGTTGTTTTTCTATTCTGCGCCAAACCTTATGCGTAGTAACCGCTTACATTGATACCAATCTGTGATTGTCTCTTTGTGTGTGCCCCACCATCTTGCGGGTGTGGCCTTGAGTGCTAAGTCAAGTGCTAATAGTCTCTGGTTCTCTAACACTGTGTCTTCGTATTGTGTCAAGAATGTTTCCAAATTGTTTAGTCCATGGAAACTGGGTGGTTCTCTGATTTCTGTGCCTACCCATCTTACTGCGCAATCTATTCTTGCACATATTCTCGTGGATACTTCGTGTAGCCTTTGTTGCCAGTTCTCTAACCTGGTGTCTGAGTCTGTTGCACATGAAGTAATGCTCTGCCAACTGAATACCCCATATGCAGTTGGGTTTACGTAATTCTCATCGCACGCAGTTGTTCTGTACAACTGGTCGATTTCCTTTAAGTCTAGGCAAGTAGGTTCTACAAACCTATCCCCTTCTAATGGGTCTAATGGTGCGATGACCCTATATTCTCCAGACTCAAATGTCATTTTCCTGTTTTTCAAACTGATTATGTCTTGGTTGTCAAACCCCAATCCAGACCAAGCAATGTTGGGTAAAGTGTTGTGTCGTCCACTATTTCAATGACTTCAAAGTCTGCTTTAGTACACACTCCATCTAGGTCGACTGTCACTCCTTTTAGTCTACCGATTGGTAGGACTCTATGTTGGTTTGCTAGTTTTAATTGAACATGTGAGTATCCTAATGTTGGCTCTCCCATGCATTGCCATGTATTTTTTGGTAATACATTCACTTCGGATCCTAGATCCAATATAATGTCTCCCATATTGAAATCCCCAATGTTAGCATTCAGTCTAAATTCCCTACTTGTTCTTCTTCTTGTGTGTAGGTGATTAACTGCTTTTGGTTCTAGCTTTTCTTCTGTCTCGCTACTACGTTTTTCTAGGATGTTTTGCAATATTTTCACAGATGATGGATCACTTAATACTTTTACACATGATTGCAAAAATCCTTTGATTGTACTTACTTGTCCCATGGGTTGCATACCATTGGTATGATCCAATGATGGAGGAATCTCGTATTCCGGTGCTTTCTTGTCTTGTTGCGTAGTTGAAGTCGATGCTATGTCCTCCTTCTAAAATTCTTGTCTGGCCTCTTTAAAGATCTCCTTTTCCTTCTACACATCGAAATGTTCCCTTGGTTCAGTGTTCTTCTTTACCCATTGGTTCTACGTTGGTTCCTATTGTTGGCAACGGAAGTCACTCCTAGATTGCGGCAGGAGCAGAGCCCGATGCCCATCAGTTTATGTCATGATTTGTGTATGAAAGGGGTGATCGAATGGAATTAAACTTGGATGATATTGTTTCAACTCCGAAACTAGGCCAGGCATGCATGGGCAAGTGAGGTCTTAGACATACTCCAGACAGTGAGTTGTAGTAAGGGTGAGTAGGGGGAAGACTTGTATCAGAGAGATGCAAAGGTATGTTGTCAACATCAGGTTTCTAGTAGACTGTAGGAGAATGCATTTAAACGCGAGATCTTCTTACATTCAAACGCAGAAAACCAGAGAATACAATAATGCCACAATAAATCCTTTATCATAACACAACTGCAATAATTCATGTGAATCAGTCAATCATGAACTCCCTCGGTATGAGATGAAAACTAGATGGAATAAGGAAACTGTCTTTCATTAAACAAGAAATCTTACATACAGATGCATAACCAGAGAACTAGAGTGTCTGTTAAAACATTACAATCGGGAGCTTCGCTCTACCATCGATAGCTTGAAAAATATCAAAACTAAGTATATATACTCCTAAACATTTGCCCAACAGAGGCCTACTGGACTTTCGGGATGATGAGTCTCTTCAATCAAATCTGGCCTACACTCCTCTGTCATACGCCACCTTAATTCTGCATGGCTCGCACCAGGGGGTAGCTGAGCCCTTAAATGATGAATTAGCATGCAAAAGCTTCTCTAGTGAGTCAAGGACTCGGAGTGGCTTCCATGAAAAGAACCAGTACAAAAGACCATCTCGGGCAGGCTTTCGGCCGAGACACCCATACTTTGCAATTAATGAGTGAGGGGAGGTTTCAACCACCCTATCTCTTCTTCATTCATTCCCAGCAGGTATCTGGATCTAGATTACATCGAACCGGCATCTGGAGAACACAATGCCCCATTTTGAAACTCAACTCGGCGCTTTTGGCCTCCCCTTTGTATAGTCCTTTTTACTTTCTCAAGTGACCACGGGTCGTGACCCTACGTCTATCTTCCAGAGTACTTTCGGCGTTTCGAGGTTTGTGGATATGAAGGAGCAAGTCTTCTTTCTTTGAAATCATGATGGGAGAAATGCCGGGAGAACCTAACGATCGCCACGTGTCCCCCCACTGATCTGATGGTTCTGAACTGATTCGACAATACTGCGGGTCCGGGTCCGAGATGTCTTCGATGCTTCGTGCTTCGGGGATATGAGAGAGCTGTTCCTTACGCTTTGAAATCGCGATGGGCGAAATGCTAGGAGGACCTAATCGTACACCACGTGTTCATCCAGGATGAATGGCTAAGATCACTCTCGGTGCTTTGGGGCCTGTCTCGTCGAATGATAAACATTAGCACCCCTCCTTTAGGCCTTCTCCTTTGTGACCAGGTGCCAAAACCATGAGCCTAATTCTGGGTGTTTTCAGTGTTTCGGGATTGGAGGTTTTGGGAGGTGCAAAGATGAGGTGCGCTTACCCCTTGAACTTCCAAATGCCGACATGACACGGATGTGCGCTGCACGCCCTTCAGATGAACGACCCAGATAGTATTCTCTATTATAAAAGGGGGCTGCCCCCATTTACAGGCTCGCTTGATGTGACCTGGTGCTAAGATCGTGGGCTTGGCTCCAAAGGTGCTTTCGGTGTTTCGCCGATCGATGATTTCAACTGTAAAGAATGGGAGGCTTCTCGTCTCTCGAAACACCGATCCCCGATACGTCAACTGACTGCCACTTGTCTCAACTGGATCGGACGACCCATATTTTCCTTGAACTATTAGCGCTATCCTTCATGCTAAATCTCGGGCAACTTGGCACCCCCGAAATCCTGATGCATGTCGATCAGTTTTGTAGGTGGATCTCGGCTACTGACATCGAAACTTCGCCCACTTGCTTGACTTGTGATCGGAAAAGAGATTCTCCCGCGTTGCATTGGGGCGCTTCCTGTGTAACCTGCAGACCTGGGTATTTTTTAGCCCAAGACAAATAATGTCGCTAACATTAGGCTCCATGGGGGATAGAGTCATCCCTGTGATGCTCTAAGAACTCATTCTGCAGTATCAGTGCCTTGCTATTGGGCTATGGAGTCTTTTACTAAGCCAAAAATATACAAATAGAAAATGAACAAAGAACTAAAGGACAATATTTACAAACAAAGGAGCCGTCTAAGGCTCAAACAAAACATTTCTTTAGAAAATGCCCATTTACTGGGCTGTTGAAAACCTCTTCACCCTCCAGATCGTGCAACTGGTATGTGTTGTTTGAGAAGACCTCAGATATTTTGAAGGGGCCAATCCAGAGGGAATCAAACTTACTATGTTTTCCTTTATCTTGTCTGGATGCATCCCACTTAAGTACCAAATCCCCGATCTTGAACTCCTTCTTCCTGACCTTACTGTCAAAAGCTTGTTTGACCCTTTGTTGATGACTATGAGCTATGTCCCTCACCTGTTCCCTGATCTGCTGTACTTATACTATCTGATGAATCCTTCTGATCATATGATCTGGCTCTTCTTCATAATCTTGAAAGAACTTTGCCACAGGTAAGGCGAGATGAGTGGGAAAAATCGCTTCTGCTCCGCAAACCAGCTGAAAAGGCGAGGTGCCCAGGGATTTCTTCGTTATCACTCGATCAACCCATAAAGAAAATTTCAACTTCGAATCCCAGGCCCTTTTGTTGTCCTCCAATAGTATTTTGATGATCCTTATCAGGCCCTTGTTGGAAGACTCTGCTAAACCATTGCCCTGGGTATAGTAGGGGGTGGAGTGAATTAGCGAGATATGGAACTGCTCACAGAACTTAATGAGAGGCTCAGATTTGAAAGAAGTAGCATTATCAGTGACGATTCTGCTGGGACAGCCAAATCTAGCTATGATATCCTCCAGAAAGCTGATAATTACTTTGTGGGATGTACTTTTGGTGGGGGCAGCTTCTATCCACTTGGTGAAATAATCTATTACAGTCAGGATCCATCTGTGATGGCCACTTGAGGGAGGATGAATTTCATCGATAAAGTCTAGACCCCACTGTTGAAAAGGTGCTGAAGCTATCACATGCTTCAGTGGTAGTGGCCCAAGCTGTTGTTTCCTTGAGAACTTTTGGCATTTGATGCAGGACCTGATTTCTTTGCTGACATCAATGAATAAAGTGGGCCAGTAATACCTAGCCCTGAGGATTTTGTGAGCTGTGGTCTTCCAGAAATGATGCCCCCCACAAAGGCCTCTGTGGAAATCAAACATAACTTTCTGGGCTTTTGGTGGGTTCAGACATCTCAGCAACACTCCTAGAGGGTCTCTCCAGTATAAGACTTGCCCAATGAGGCAATATCTGACTGCCTTGAGCTTCAAAGCTCTTGCCTTACTTTTACACATTCCATTCGGGGGCTTCAACTCCTGCAAAAAGTACAAAATGTCATGATACCAGGCACACTCTGCCAGCAATATGCCTTCCTGAGAGCGTTGATTGGGCAACTCAACTTGCTGAATTCCTGAGTAGGTATTGATGAAACTAACACCCAAGGCTTCGTAATTTGATTCAGCTAGTAGCTTGGCTAAACCTTGCCCCTTAACCAACCTGGTGGGCTTTATTTCCAAGTCAAATTCTAGGATTCTAGCGATCCATCTGCCTCTTGTCCCATCTATATCGGGCTGCACAAGGATGTCCTTCACAGAAGCCGAAGGAATGTATGCGGTTACCTTTGAGTGTGTTGGGGTCCTATAATTATAGGCGAATCGATTCTTCGACTGTTGATTTGGCATCTCTCCCGTGATGATGAAGTATGGATCAGGTGATTCCGCTTCCTCCCCCCATTCTTGTCGCTCAATCCCCTATCACCCTATTGCATCCTTCATACACACTGCACCCTCTCTCCCCTTGTCTTTTGTCAGCCTTCATTATCCCTCAACCTCCACCTTTCCATGCATAAACTGACTTAGGCTAAAAACATTAAGTTAATAACGCTAGCAATAAAGTTAGTTAGATTAAACAAGTAAGGTTAGTATAGGTTAAAATTGATTAATAAATGACTATTTAATAATTAATTAATCATTAATTACTTATTAATTAATTAATTATTAATTAAGTTAAGAATCTTAGTTAGTAATTAGTTAGTAACTAGGTTAGTTTAATTAAATAAAACTATTTGATAAAACAAAATATTAAAAATATATATAAAAAACATTTAAATAAAAATAAAAAAATTAAATAAATTAAAAATAACAAAAAGAAATAAAACATATAAATAATCACAAAATATTAAAAAACAAAAAGTAATAAACTATATTAAAAATTAAAAAATATATATATATAATACAAAAAACAAAACATATGAAACGTTTAAAACAAAAATTAAAAAAAACATAAAAAGAAACAAATTAATAAACTAAACCCTAAGTCCTATATATCACTCATACCATTCACACTTCCCACCTCAGGTCACTCCACTCACTACCCCACCTCACCTTCCACTCCCACCTACCCCTACGTCATACTCCATTAACCATTCCCCTTACGTCATACCCCCCCTTACACTCCCGCTCATACTCCATACACCCGCGCACCATCCACTTACCAAACAAAAATCAACGCACCGTATTCAATTCTGGAGCCCCCCGTGAGTTCGACATTTAACGGGGGGGGGAAATCATAAATAAACCTCATACAAATTTGAATGACCCAGATTTAAGCACCGAAATCAACGAACCAGGTTAAATTCTGGACCCCCCCGGGCGGTCTACATTTAACGGGGGGGTGGTCTGGAATACCGCTCTCCCGCCAAAAAACCACTTTCCCCAATTTTTACCAATATTTGTCTGTTTCACCACATCCTCTTCCAGGTCGATTTCTGAGCAAACGGAGACGAATTTTAAAAATACGAGAGAAATTTTTTCTCAGGACGGGCTGACGAACAAAAACCTCTTTCATTTTTTGCAACGGAGTTATGAGCAGAGAGATTCTAAGACATCTTCGAGGCCTATTTTTCCATATTTTAAATTTTCCGTTTCAGTCCTGATTTTGCAGGAGTTGTCACGGCCAGCTGGGGATGAATTTAGAGAAACAAAAAAAGTTTTTTGTCCAGAACATGCCCATCTACAATAACCTCTTTCAGTTTTTTCCCAGGTGTCATCATTGAAGAAAAAATCACGTCTGTTCGGACCCCTTTTTTCGTAGAAAACCGGTCCGTTTTTCATGGCAGAAAGCTCCAAATTTGGTGGGAGTGGTGGCTATTTTTGGCTGAGGCGGTTAAACCGACTTCCGAAACTAATGGATATGGTCTATCTTATTTATTCAGATGATTTTGATGTAAAATGGTTCGACCTGTGAGGCTCCAGGGGCACAGGACTGTGGGTCATGCATGACCAGAGGATCTCTTCTTCTTTGTAGTTTTGAGATAAGCAATCTGCAATGAGCATGTTTTCTTTCACAGGATTCTTGTGTGGGTGTATTGGTGGCGTTTTCCTCTGTTAAAGTGTTTTTCTGGTTATCTTTCATTTTGTTTTTAGTTCTTATTATCAGAAGGAATGTTATAGATGTAGAATTTATCAGCAGATACTCTGTTTCTCAGCTTCTGATAATCTTTATGTTGATCTTCTAAAAGGCTAGCTTGGGAATTCTTAGCTGCTCCCTTGCCTGGTTTTTCCTCCACTTTTTCTTCCTCAAATCAACATCATTAAAACTAAATTTGATCCAAGACGTTCACTACCTTGCCCTGTGTAAAAGAACTTTGTCCAGACCTGAGAGTGATCTCCTTATTTAAAGCGCAGACCCCATTTTCCCAATGGCCCTCCTTGCTGTTCCAAATCAATTATTTAAAAACCCCAACCCATGTTTTTCATAA
>ML839160.1:26566-46645 GCA_009831015.1 Picea engelmannii | reverse complement strand
CATGGGCCCGAGGACAACTGCTGGCTTTTCATCTTGAAGGTTCACTGAGTAAGAGGGAGGCTGGGGGGACTCAGATTGTAGCAACTTGGAGAGGGACCTTTTGAAATCTTCATTTTTAACGAGTTCAGATAGGGGTATAGGAATTCTAATCTTCTGAATATCATGCTCAAAATTGAAGGAGGGGATAGGCTTAGGAGCTTCCCTTACCTCAATGACAGGTTCCTTGGCTGCTGGTGAAGCACTCCGAGTTTTCTTTTCTTTAGTAGTGGCTACTGCGGATTTAGTAGGCCTATCTGCTATGAGCAGCTGGTCTTGGCTGTCAAAGTCTCCTTCTTTCTTTCTTGACCTGAGATTGTATCTGTTAGAGGCATGATCGTCCCTTTCTCCCTTACCTAACTCATGGATCTGGATGTTCATCAGGGATTTTTCATATGCAGACTGAGTCAAATGGGGAAAAGGAGGAGCTTCTTCAACACAATGAATTTCGGGTTGAACTCGTCTATCTCCTCCCCTCCCTCATGAGTAACCAGGTTATTTTGGATAGGGGTTTGAATCCTTTGATCTTCTCTGTCTTTTTCCCTTTGTTCCCTTGGGAAGGCTCGTGGTCCATTATTATCAGGTCTCCTGAAACCTGTACGATTAACATTCTGGGTATTTCTGTACATGGGATTCCCTTCTAACTCCCACCTATCCATTCTAGCAGAAAGTGACTTTAGTATTCTAGCTGTCTCATTTGTCTGAAGGGGCAGGGGAGAGGAGCTGGATGAGGAAGCTTCAGGCCTTTTCCTAGATATGTTTCTACCAGCAGTGTTCCTGATTCGGTCAACAACCAATATATTAGATTCTACCTCCATGACTGCATCTTGCATATGGGCCAGAGTAGTGGCTCTTCTTTCCCTCAACAAGAGGCAAAAATCAGGATCAAAGGCACTAGCACAAGTGATCTTTGTAGAAGCTTCAGAGGGTTTTATCTCAGCAGGGATTTTTTTGTACATTTTATTAAATCTCTTGGAGAAGTCGGAGACAGACTCTCCTTCCTTTCTCTTCAAAGACCCAAACTTTGTCATGTAATACATGAAGTCTTTTTTATCTCCCCACTGTCTCAAAAAGGCATTATCTAAAGCTTCGATCCCATCAATAGATCCAGGAGTCAGGGCGTTGAACCATTTTATAGCCTCGCCTTGAAGGCTATGGACAAAAATCTTCATCCATACGTCTGCATGCATGATGACATTATCATCAGTGAAACGGTAAAAGGCTTCTAGGTGTTCTTCTGCAATTATGTCCCCCTCACCTATAAACTTGGGCAGCTGCTTGAGGTAACCATCTACTGGGAGGGCTTTGAGAGGCTGCGGTAGCACGAGGGGAGCATACTTAGCAGCTATAAATGGGCTCCAATCTGGTCATAGGGGGATTTTCTCCTGCCATAGGGATATTGTGTGGAGGAGAACTTGGAGGAGAAGGAGCTCGAAAAGGGGATACTGGGGTTGTTCTTCTAAGGGGAGTGGGAAACAATAAGGGATTTAGGGAGAAGGCTAGCGAGCTTAAGTTGGCTAATGTTTCCCTTTGTGTAGAGGCAGCAACAGTAACAAGAGGAGGAGTGGTAAAGCCAGGAGTGGGGAAATCTTCTGTGGTCCTGGGTCTATGCCAAGGTGCAGCTTCAGGAGAAATGGGAGTGACAAGGATTTCTCCCTCTAATCCTAGACTAGGGGGGGAAACCTCAACAGGAACACTCTCGAAATTAAGGAAACAGGAAACTTCAGAAAGCGGTCTGCTAGGAAACCGAGGAAGAGAAAATGGAGTTCTTACAGAAGGAGATGGCGGATTACCTGGTTCAGCGGTGATAGCTTCTCCTTTAGAGGCCTTTCCTTTTCCAAGGACCACCTCCCGATCAGTCTCAGGTGTAGCTAGAGGCAGTTGTGGATGGGACCGTGTGTGTCTTCCTATGAAAGCCACAATTGACACGGCAGGTTTGCCACAATGGAGTCACCAGGTGCACAGTAGCAATCTTTAAGGGCTCTGATGCCTGATGCACCTTTAGAATTAGAAGCTCAATGTCGTTCAATCCCAGGGAAGATTTTCAACTTCGTCCTTGGCAACGACGCCAAAAATGTTAGCGATGGAAGCCACTCGTGGATTTCGGCAAGAGCAGAGCCCGATGCCCATCAGTTTATTTCACGATTTGTGTATGAAAGGGGTGATCGAATGGAAGTAAACTCGGATGATATTGTTTCAACTCCGAAACTAGGCCAGGCATGCATGGGCAAGTGAGGTCTTAGACATACTCCAGAAAGTGAGTTGTAGTAAGGGTGAGTAGGGGGAAGAATTGTATCAGAGAGATGCAAAGGTCTATTGTCAACATCAGTTTTCTAGCAGACTGTAGGAGAATGCATTTAAACGCGAGACCTTCTTACATTCAAACGTAGAAAACCAGAGAATACAATAGTGCCACAATAAATCCTTTATCATAACACAACTGCAATAATTCATGTGAATCAATCAATCATGAACTCCCTCGGTATGAGATGAAAACTAGATGGAATAAGGAAACTGTCTTTCATTAAACAAGAAATGTTACATACAGATGCATAGCCAGAGAACTAGAGTGTCTGTTAAAACATTACAATCGGGAGCTTCACTCTATCATCGATAGCTTGAAAAATATCAAAACTAAGAATATATACTCCTAAACATTTTCCCAACAAAGGCCTACTGGACTTTCGGGATGAGGATTCTCTTCAATCAAATCTGGCCTACACTCCTCTGTCATACGCCACCTTAATTCTGCATGGCTCACACCAGGGGGTAGCTAAGCCCTTAAATGCTGAATTAGCGTGCACAGTCTTCCCTAGCGAGTTGAGGACTTAGCGTGGCTTCCATGAAAAGAACCAGTACAGAAGACCATCTTGGGCAGGATTTCGGCTGGGACACCCATACTTTGCAATTAATGAGTGAGGGGAGGTTTCAACCACCCTCTCTCTTCTTCATTCATTCCCAGTAGGTATCTGGATCTAGATTATGTCGAACCAACATCTGCAGAACACAATGCCCACTTCTGAAACTCAACTCGGTGCTTTTGGCCTCCCCTTTGTACAATCCTTTTTACTTTCTCAAGTGACCACGGGCCGTGACCCTACGTCTATATTCTAGAGTGCTTTCGGCGTTTCGGGGTTCGTGGATATGAAGGAGCAAGTCTTCTTTCTTCGAAATTGCGATGGGAGAAATGCCGGGAGAACCTAACGATCGCCACACGTCCCCCCACTGATCTAATGGTTTTGAACTGATTCGACAATACTGCGGGCCCGGGTCTGAGACATCTTCAATGCTTTGCGCTTCGGGGATATGAGAGAGCTGTTCCTTACACTTTGAAATCGCGATGGGAGAAATGCCGAGAGGACCTAATCATACACCACGTGTTCATCTAGGATGAATGACTAAGATCACTCTCGGCGCTTTGGGGCCCGTCTCATCGAATGATAAACATTAGCGCCCCTCCTTTAGGCCTGCTCCTTTGTGACCAGGCGCCAAAACCATGAGCCTAATTCTGGGCATTTTCGACGTTTCAGGATTCGAGGTTTTGGGAGGTGCAAAGACGAGGTGCGCTTACCCCTTGAACTTCCGAATGCCGACGTGACATGGATGTACGCTGCGCGCCCTTCAAATGAATGGACCAGATAGTATTCGCTATTAGAAAAGGGGGCTGCCCCCATTTATAGGCTCGCTTGATGTGACCTGGTGCTAGGATCGTGGGCTTGGCTCCAAAGGTGCTTTTGGTGTTTCGCCGATCGACGATTTCAGCTGTAAAGAATGGGAGGCTTCTCGTCTCCCGAAACACCGATCCTCGATATGCCGACTGACTGCCACCTGTCTCAACTGGATCGGACGACCCAGATTTGCCTTGACCTATTGGCACTATCCTTCGCGCTAAATCTCGGGCAACTTGGCACCCCCGAAATCCTGATGCACGTTGATCAGTTTTGTAGGTGGATCTCGGTTGCTGACATCGAAACTTCGCCCACTCGCTTGACTTGTGATCGGAAAAGAGATTCTCCCACGTTGTGCTGGGGCGCTTCCCGTGTAACCTGCTGACCTGGGCATTTTTTAGCCCAAGACAAATAATGTCGCTAACACCTATCGAACTGCATCATTTCTTGTTTTCATTCCTCCACGAGTGACTATATTAATGTTATGTCCTTCATCCCTTGCTTCGGCTAAAATCCACTGAACATTCTGATTGTTCTGGTTCCTCTTTTCCTGAATCTTTATTAGTAATTTTGGACATTCCTCTGTATCATGGTCCAATGCATGACAATACATACAAGTTGTTGGCCCTTGGTTATGGAAGGAAGCGAAGAACAAGTAAGAAAAGGTGAAAAGTGAACTTCGCGGGAGACACAGTGACTATCATTGGGTCGAAGTGAGCAAAAGAGAATAAAAGATGGAGTGAAGTACATAAAATAAAGTCATTGGATGAGAAGGTCAAGGTTGACATATCAACAAGGAATACAGATCAAGGACAACTCAACAAGTGGATAAAGCCATCGTTGGATGCTTTGGAACACCGTGCGAGAAGGAAGGAAAGGCAGGATGGTGAAGCCTAGAAAAAGTAGGTCAAGTTGACCTAGGGTTTTAGACACCTAGGGTTTTGGGTATTTAGGGTTTTGACACCTAGGTTTCGGCCTATTATCCCCAATATCTAGGGATAACTAGGAGATCATGTCTCAAGGCCCACAAGTCCTAGACATGAAGTACCGAGAGCAGGATTTACTTGAGCATGGCCTTGGAGGGCCCATTCTTCTTCTTTTTCGCCAGACTTGTCTTGTTAGCAGCAACGGCTTCCATCACCATCGGCTTGGACTTGCATCAGAGGAGACTCTTGCTCCATGAGGTAGTTGGTCCGAGGTATCATGGTATGTGTCATGTTTGATCATTATAACCTTCTTATATATGCATTAGGTTCCTTTCATTTCTGATAACTTCTTGGATCTTACACTAATCCACTTGACCATTGTTGGGGTGATTGATGGGGTGACTTAGCAACCTTGTATTCATGGGTTTTGGTTAGCCACCAAAGGGGATTTGTAGAGCCATCGTCCGCTCCCACCATTATATCATTTTACATCTTATCTCCCATTCATCCATCCCATTCCCCTAGTCCAGCCATTAGGATGACCTTTTGAGGGTTACACTTTGTCTTGTGGGAAGAAGGGGCTAAAGGCCCAGGGGGTAAAAGTAGCTGGTAAAAGATAAAATACATAAGAAATGAAACCTAGAGATGCTTCACCCAGGGATCCCCGAGAAGGCGATAAAAGGCCTCTCGATAAGAAACAAAAGGGACCCTAAGAAAAATAATAAAAAACAAGACCTAACCAAGAGGATGGGAGGTCTCATCATGAGCCGGCCCATTATGTTCATAGGTATCTAGCAGTATGACATTGCCATCATCTGGTCATCACACTAGGGCAATGACCTTTGGTTGCATGGCCAAAGGAAAGGGGGTCTCATCACAAGACAGCCTTATCATTTCTGCAAAAATACCAGTGGGTAACACTGTCAGCTTTGGTCACCACACCAAGGCAGTGTCCTCTGATCAGACCTTGAAGTAAAAAAGAAAGAAAAGCAATAAATGAAAAATAAAGGCAATAAAGGGGCTTGGAAAAATGCATCCATGACGGGTACAGCTCGCCTCCTACAAAGGCACCCACAGAAAACACCTTCCCTTGGTCTTACTATGATTGGACATCCCTAGACCATATCACCTCATAAAACATGGCTTGAATGATCTTCTGAGGAAACTCTCCTTTTCTTGTGGGTATTTAGGCCAATAGGTTATTCTGTTGGTTTCTTAAGCTTTGTGTAGTAGATATGTGTAATGTCTTTGAGCTCATAGATGATATGTTAGGGATTTCATGCATGTATTTGATAAATTTAATGATGAAATATGATTGACATTGCTATGATCCTGAGTACTGATGAGCCCATGGAGGGCATAGTTTTTGATGTGCAGGACCGTGCCTAACGGACAGGTACCAGAGGACCGGTACACATGGGGATATGATTAGCTCGGACCTCCATGGGGCTAAAGAGACCATCAGATGGTTGCTGGGATGGCAGAGATAGGACAACATTGTGATGAGCCATTGCATGAGAAAGAAGAAGGACGTCCCTACCCAGGACATTTTGGCAGAGCTCGGCCTAGGAGGGATCAACCACTGTATATGGGACGATTGCTTTTGATGGACAAGACATCACCTGAGGCAGCTGGACATTTTATGGAGCATGTGGCAGTGTGTTGGGATCATTTGGCACGTGTGGCAGCTTTCAGGAGCCCTAAAAGGGCCAATGTTCTGCTTCCTGGATGCCGATCTTGCCCAAAAAGGGACAACGTCTCCCTCAAAGGGGCTTGACGTCTCCTTTTTAGCTCATATTATGACATTTTATAGCATTTAATGTAAAAATAGTGTAAATCTTAAAGGTCAGCCTTGTCGGCTATTTTAATGACCTAATTTTAAAATTAAAGGTCATTTGGATGTTATAAATAGAGGATGTTGCCTCTCATTTTGACATAACACAACTCACTCTCTTGTGAGAGATCATTTTTAGTCTTTTGTCTTGGTATTATTGCTCTTGGAAGTGAGGTGCAACTCTTGTGGAGGATTGTTCTTGGCATGTTATGATGTTTTCTCTCATTGGAAGGTTTACAACTAGGGTTTGATAAGCTCTCTTCATGATTTGTAAGTGTATTTCTCATGCAAAACTTCTTAATTGAATGGTTGTAGGTTAAATCTCTTGCATTTATTGTTACATTGCTATTATATTGCTTAATCTTGAAACCCTAGGTAGCAAGCACACAAGTAGGTCCGTGCTATATGTCCCCATGAGTGAGAAACTAGTTTTAGCCATTGATTAAGGATTTAGCCTAGCCATTGCTACACTAGTCATCCTTTTTCTGAGTTATCTTTTGAACATAAGTTGAAGAAAGAAGACGTCCCAGGCCTAGTTAATTCTACACCTAGGGTTTTGACTTTTAGGGTTTGAAGGGCCTTGCTCTTGCAACGCTTTTCACCCTTAGACTTGTGTTTTAAAGCTAGCTGTTTTGCCAAGGATATTTGAGGAAAGAGGGAGGAGCATGAGGCCTTGCTTAAGCAACACCGGAATGAGCCTCCTCCCCTTAGGGTTTTGATTCTAGGGCCCTGCCATTGCAGCACCATAGAACCTAACTCTCCAGTCCTCAGATTTTGATTCTCCCAAGATCTTGCCCTTGTTTCTGACTCCATAATACCCTAAGTCACTAGTCTATCTCTCAAACGTTGAGCTTGTGGTGCCAAAACAACTCTTTCAAAACTCTTAAATTTGAAACCCTAACTAACCCTAACGTCTACTAACCCTAGATTGATGATGACATCATGCCTTATTTGAACTCTTGGTTGATAGAAAATGTTGTGGCTTAGTCATCTGATGATAGACATTGATGTGTTGATAAATTTCATTGGCCTATTTGCAAAACGTTTATCTCTTTATCTATAATACTAACCCTAGAACAAGGCTGACCCCACCTCTAGTATAGTGATGCAACAACCTTTGTGTATGAGCAAATTGATGATATTTAATGCATTAAGTTAATTTAAGGATTAATCATTATTATCGGATGCTATATCATTTTGTATTTATTGAGAAGCAATATTATAATCCATAGTCTTTATTGCAATCATTGACTTCGTCAATAATTACTGTTGTATGTGCTCATATATAATATTGATAGTCATTGATTAAAGAAGTATTAACCACTGTTGTATGTATTAGTGTTATTGTTGCCTTGTCTCGCAAACATGTGCCTCCTCTGTGGTGTATCTTCTTTTTGACTATCTTATTGGTAGTGATCTTTGAAAGGAAAAACTTGCCTTGGTCCTTTAAACCCTTGCCTTTCAAAACCCTAGATTGCCAGGGACGTCTCCCTTGGGCTTAGCCACCCTAAATAGAAAGAGCCCCCCCATCGAGGTGACAGTGGGTGGGGAAGATCATGTTACGCTAGTTTGACCTTTACCCTTCAGCTACTTAACCTAAACTACAAACTGAGCGATAACATGGCCTAAGGCTGTCGATGAGGTATTGTAATGTATAAATAAAGGTCAAGAGAAACTGGGTCGGGTTGGTACGATATTGTTGTTGATCTATCTCTATTGTTGTGGTGAGATATTATTGTATTGTGACAGAGAAGTGTTGAGTGAGAGAGCCTTCTGGTATTGTAATATCTTCAGCTGTGTGTAAAGGTCAAGTCCTGCAGCTGGGTGTGTAGGAAGGGGAAAGAAAGAGAGAGAAGAAAGAAGATCTGCTAGCTGAGAGCGCAGACAAGAACTGTACGCTTTACCTTAATAAATCATAAGCACAGTTTTGTGGATGTATCCCTAAAGAGAGGGTGAACCACGTATATCTTGTTTTGTGTGTGTGATTGATACTTTGATCTCTATCACTGTTATATTGTTATTTTCATTACTGTGTTAGATCAGATCTATAGATGTACATGATAGATCTAGATTGAGAAGTAATAGATGCATGTTGTGTTGTTGTTGTACTAGATCCACTTGATATTCCCTTGGTTGTAGACATCTATGTCCTGCAACCCCCTCATAGCTGCTTCAGGTGAGATTGTATCTGCTTCACAGGTGTTGCCGAAAGGGCCAATATCTAGGGCTTGTTGGTGCGCTCTTGGAGTGAACCTTGGGTCTACCCCTGTGCCAACAAATAGTTTTGTTGCTGGGACATGAATCTTTGTAAGGGAATTTTAAGGCGATTCCCATAGAAGACAGAGATTCAGAAGTGGATAAAGGATCAAGAGAGGGACTTCGCAGAAGCCCAAAACAAGAACCCTAAGCTGAGAACTGAAGATTGGCTACAAAGATACATCTTCACTAACATTCACAAGATCTTATTTGGAGGAATCCATCAGGAGTTGTCTGAGTGGCTGGCTAGGTTAGCAGATACCCATCTTGAGATCAGATCTAGACCTCTGGTGGTTTGGACATTGGTGCTGATCTAGAAGATTAAGAGAGTTGATAATGTTGTATCCTAAGTAGTCAATCATTGGTTTGACAATACCATTGGAGGGTATATCACTAAATTTGATGTTGACAGAGTAGAATCGTATAGCCAAGCCGAGAGATATTTTTTCAAGGGACCTCGAGGGAAATTTTTGCATTTTCTGAAGTTAAGAATCAAGATTGTCTTGCATGAAAACCACTTCTTGAAGATACAGTAGACCAGCTGGATCTGAAAAGGATAATGTTCAGGAATTCAGACAACAAAAACGACACAGAAGCTAGACATACACGCATTGGAAGAGTATTCAGAGGGGTTCACCTTGAGAACCTGTTTAAGCAAAACTATGGGGAATAGGGTTTCTATAGTGGAGAAGAGGCAGATATGATAGATGAAGAACATTCAGAACCCACTGAGGCAGAGGAAGAAGCAGTTGAATAACTTCTCTGAAATGAGCCATAAACCTCAGGAAATCCACAACATACTAAAGTAAGTAATATCAATCCTCTTGTTGTTTCAGAAACGCTAAGTCATCAGAATATTCCAAATCACCAGAGTCTACAAAGTACTATTACTAGTAGTTCAACATCTACTCAGATAGGAAACCTAGGTAGCTCCATGAAAAATGAGATGAGGCTCCCTATCTTTAGAGGAGATGGATCTAAAAATCCTGATTAGCACTGGTTCTTGTGTGAGGCCATATGGAACATTAAAAATGTTACCGATGAAGCTGTTAAAAGAAACCAGTTCAAAACTACACTGAGAGATCGCACGTTGAGCTGGTACATGATGCTTGTCCAAGGACTTGCACAACCTAAGCCACTGAATGAGATCAAGAACACATTGATTGTAGAGTTTAAGAAACCTAAGTTGGAGTCACAATGTATTATAGAGCTGAAGGAGATCAAGCAAAAGGTAACCGAACCTGTTTGGGAGTTCGATCAGAGATTCAAGACCCTAACATGTCGATTGAATTTTAAGATCCCAGATGAGCAGAACAAAGAATGGTTCATCGCTGCTCTATTACCACACATCAGAGTTCCCTTGATGCAGTGGAATATTGCTTTGTAGGCAGAAGCCTTGGAGATCACCATGAATCTTGAATCAACCCTTATGGGAGAATCCAGCTTAGGTATGAGCCAGATCATGAGTCAGTTAACTAGTCTATATTTGTAGGTTGAAAACATGAAGAAGGACAAGGGAAAAGACAAAAGGGAAGACATCTGGTGTATCATATGCAAATCAGAAGGCCATGACAAGGAACACTGTCCCCTATTCCATGAATACTTGGCTTCTAGATCTCTGAGCCCTTTGAAGCAAGTCACATTACCATGGTGTGAAGTATGCAGAAATCGACATCGCCCTGGTGAGTGATATTACATGCAGAAATACGTTCATACACCTACAAAATTGTATTGCATATTCTGTAAGTAAGTAGGGCATGATGACAGAGATTGTAGAGCTTATGATCTCATGCATGGAAGATCAAGAGACATATACAAGATCCAAGGCGAAGTACATCAAGAAGGAAACAATGTGCAGTATAACTCTACATGAAGAGGAAACTTCAATCCTCGTGGTGAATTTAGAGGATGAGGATGAGGAGGAGGTTTGGGCTGAGGCTGAGGACAAATAATCTGTTATAACTGCATGCAGCCATGACATCTAGCAAGAGACTGTCAGAAACCTTGTACCACTTGTAGCTATTGCAACTCCTTTGAGCATGTTATCGAGGACTATCTTGTGCTGCTAGCTAAGATTCAGGAAAGATGAGGACCTCAGCAGAACCTGCAGGTGAAACTAATATATGTCGAACCTCATGGAGAAGACCCTAGAGTCATTGTTATTACTTGAGGAGGTGCTGCTATAGGAGAGGATAGAATGACCCAAGGAAAGATCACAGAAGACTCAGGTATTGGGAAGGCTGCAGAGAAGACTCGGAGTTTTGATGCAAAGAAAGAAAGACAAACATCTAATAAGGCAAAACAAGAGTTCAAGGGAGACCAAGGTTCTTCATAAAAAACAAGACCAGAAGTAAGAGAATATGGAATTCCTCAGACATTTTTTCATTTGGGTTCACCGAAGGAAGGAAAAGAGGTAAGTAATCTCATCGAGTTTTTATACACTTGTCTTAAGTTAATTCAGGATGAGAACGTTGTGAAAGAGCTACAGAACTTAATCAGGCATTATGAGCTAGGAAAGGTAGACCCCTTACTGACTAGGGAAGTACACCAAATTAGTAATAAGAGAAGGAAAAATAAAGAATTACACTTGAATGCTCAAATAGGAGAGTATGATATAAACTATGTGGTCCTCGACTTAGGGTTGGAGGTCAATGTCATGAAGAAGCAAACCTGGGCATTAATGGGAAAACTGAAGCTGATAAATTCCCCTACCAGGCTCAGAATGGCTAATCAACAAGATGTTAGCCCATTTGGACGATTGGAACATGTCCCTGTGGACATCAACGGGGTTAGAACCTTTGCAGATTTTGAGGTAATTGAAATTGTTGATGACAGCTTCCCTTACCCTGCATTGCTAGGAATTGATTTTGCTTCAACAATTATACTATTGTTGATTTAAAGAAAAGGCATATGACATTTGAAAGAGATGGCCTTCGAGTCATTGAACCCTTAGATCCAGATGAGGGTCAGCATTACACAGAACCCATCAGGTAAGAAGACCACACATACGAACTGGAAAACATCTACAAACTAACAGCCAGACAATAGGATTACATCAACCCTACAACCGATGGGAATCAGAGATGGCGAAGTGACAGTGCATGTTCATCAGATTCAGAAGAAGCGCCGGAGAACTGGAAAAAACAGATGTATGAAGTATCTACCAGAAGATGTGCTAGATTAACCAGAGAAGTTCACTGGATCGACACAACAGTGAGTAACTTACCCACATTTGATGGTTTGAATCCTTTAGAAACCTTCCTATCATATTTTGAAACAAATTTACCAACACAGCAACGCTTATTGGCAATGGATGAGGCCCTAAAATCTACACCAGCAAGATGGTGGGGGACACATAAAAACAATATCACAGACTGGACACAATGTCGAACCTTGATGACAGTGCGGTTCTCAACACAAGCAACAAGTTGCGAAGTAAGGTATATCGGTCGAAGTTGCCCAAAGGACCATGTGCGAAGCTGTGAAGAGGCCTAGAGTAACATTCCTTGAGAACAATGGGTGCACAGATTCATTAACATGCTGGACACGACCCATATCAACTGGTACCTTCAAGCGGAGCTGCACCTCGTCACTATAGATTAGGAAGGTATGACTTAGAATTTTGTAACCACCTTTCTATTTGAGAGTCAATATCCGTCAGTCGATCAAGAATTACATATTTTGAGACAAAAAGTATTTGAAGAGGCCTCTAGCCTCCCAATGGAACAAGAAGAGGAAAAATGAACTGCACCTCTCCAGAAATTGTAGAGTTGCTACAACATCAGTGCCGATGACAATGATGATCCGAGGAAGGTGAATATCACCGAAACAGAAGTCCATAGAGATGTGGAAGGAACATGCGTTCAACTACCATTTATTGGTCAGCCAATAAAGATTAAAAAATTCAATATTGGAATAGAGGAAACATCGAAGCTTTCCAATGTCGGAGATTATTGGGATGTTGCTACCATAGACAAGATTACAAAATTGCTGCACGAATATCAGGACTTGTTTCCAACCAAGTTCACTGATATGAAGGGTATCAAAGGACCTATAGGAGAGATGAGAATACCTTTGAAACCAGATGTGAAGACATTCAAGCAAAGACCCTACAAATTGAACCCAAAATACAAGGAAAAGGTGAAGATTGAGCTCGACAGAATGCTGGAAACAGGGATTATAGAACCTGTCGAAGATTCGGAGTGGATCATCCCTATGGTGGTACAAGACAAGAAGACAGGAGAAATCGGGATATGTGTGGACCTCAGGAAGTTGAATTATCCCTGTCTGCATGACCCTTTCCCTACACCATTCACTGATGAAGTATTAGACAACGTGGGAGGCCAGGAGGTATATTCTTTTACAGATGGCTTTTCAAGATACCATCAGATTCAGATTGCCAAGGAGGACTGCCACAAGACCATGTTTTCCATAGAATGGGGATCCTACCAATATACAGTAATGCCATTCAGACTGAAGAATTCCCTAGCCATCTTTTCCAGGGTGGTGGTCGAAGCGTTTAAATAATTTTTGCATAAATGTTTAGAAGCCTATTTTGATGACTGGACTATGTTTAGTTTGTTGAAAAATCATATTGAATGTCTAAGGCTAATGTTGGATAAATGCAGGTAGTGTCAAATTTCTTTAAATATGAAGAAGTGCATCTTCTTCTCACCATTTGGAGTACTATTAGGCCATATTGTATGCAAGTGGGGATTGCTGGTTGATCCATCTAAAATTACAATTATATTTGATTTGCCACATCCTACTTCAGCCAAAAAACTGCGCACTGTGCTAGGACATACTAGCTATTACAAAAATTCATTAAAGACTATGCTCAGATTACAACACCGATGGAGAAGATGTTGAAGAAAGACTATTAGTTTGGTTGGATAGATGAATGCCAGCAGAGCTTTGACACACTGAAACAGAAGATGGCCACTGTGCCCATTCTAATTTTTCCAGATTGGAGCAAAGAATTTCATGTGCATGTTGATGCGTCTTCTATTGCATTAGGAGAAGTACTGGCACAACCTGGAGAAGAGGATATTGACCATCCGTTAGATTTTGTTAGCAAGAAGCTATCTACAGCTGAAATTAATTACACCACTACAAAGAGAGAAGGATTAGTCATGGTGTATGTGTTGCAAAAATTCCGCCACTACTTGTTGGGAGGACACTTTAAAATGTTCACAGATCACTCCATGTTGAAGTACCTGGTCAACAAGCTAGTGTTGGGGGGGAGGATATGCATATGGCTTTTGTTGTTTCAAGAATATGATTTTGAGATCATTGTTAAGCCAAGAAGAATGAACAAAGGACCTGACCACTTGTTGAGGTTGGAACATGGCAAAGAACCCACCAGTTTGGAGGATACACTATCGGATGCACAACTACTCGCCATTAGAAAGGTTGATGACCACTTTGCATACATTGTCCAGTTCCTGTCAACAGGAATGGCCCCAAGTGAGTATACAATTCCCTAGAGGAAACATGTAGTGGTGGGCACTGCAGAATTTTCACTTATAGTTGTTCAGCTATACAAGATGGGACCTGATGAGATACTAAGGAGATGCGTTATGGAGACATAACAACCATTGATCCTCACAGAAGCTCATGAGGGAATCATAGGAGGACATTACGCAGGGAAAGCAACTGCGCAGAAGGTTCTACGAGCTGGCCTTTGGTGGCCTACCTTACATAGAGATGCAAAAGATTATGCTAGAGCCTGTGATGTATGCCAGAGAGTTGGGAAACCATCTAGATGCGATGAAATGCCATTAGCATCACAGATGACCCTACAAGCATTTGAAAAGTGGGCTGTTGACTTCGTGGGACCTATAAACCCACTAGGAAAGTGCACAGGAGCAAGGTATATCATTACTGCAAACAAATACTTAACCAGATGGGTTGAAGCTAGAGAAGCATGCTTTATATTTGATGACATCATAACCACGTTTGGATTCCCCAAGATCCTTATGAGTGATCAAGGCACACACTTCATCAATAAGACAGTTGAAGCCTTGACTGAGGAATTTGCGGTCCACCATCAGAAGAGTACACCTTACCATCCACAAGAAAATGGAACTATTGAAGCATTGAACAATATATTAGAGACAACACTAACGAAAATTTGCAGTGCGAATAGGGATGATTGGGACTTAAGAGTACTTGCAGTACTATGGGCCTATCAAACCACTTGCAAGAAATTAACAATACAGACCCCTTTCAAGTTGGTTTATGGTCTTGAAGCTATTGTCTCGATGGAATACTTGGTGCCAAGCTTAAGAATTGCTGCATTTACAGACATGGATGACACTAGCACTATTCACGAGAGGCTTGCACAGTTGGTTGAACTGGAAGAAGATAGATTCATTGCAGGATTCCATCAGCAGTTTCAGAAGGAACAAGAGAAGGCCTATCATGACAGGCACATCAAGAAGAAGGCATTCAAGCAAGGTGACTTAGTATTGGTGTATGACAGTAAATTCCTGAAACACCCTTGGAAGTTCAGAACACATTGGCTCAGACTATATGAGATCACCTATGTGATAGAAGGAGGAGCTACGTAGTTGAAGACATTGAATGGAGAGTGGAAGGAAGGATTGGTGAATGGGAGTCAACTAAAGTTGTACTATGACAATCAACTGCCCCGCAACTCTCAGTAAAAGCATGAGAAAAAGGGTCCAGGTACCAGGTGCAGTTGACACTGGGTACCAGACACAACAAAGACAGTCTGCACAAGGATGGGATGGAGGCATAGAGTAGAAAGCAAAGGCTGCACTGTGCAGTCTAACGACAAAGAAAAACAAAGGAATCAGATTTGAAGTGCCTTGGGATGAGTCACATGTGAGTGTTGGGGGCCTGTTAGCCCTTGGTTATGGAAAAAAGCAAAGAAAAAGGAAGAAAAGGTGAAAATCAAACTTCGCGGGAGACACAATGACTGTCACCGGGTCGAAGTGAGAAAAAGAGAAGAAAAGATGGAGCAAAGTATGAAAAAGCAATTCGTTGGATGAGAAGGTCAAGGTTGATATATTAGCAAGGAATACGGATCAAGGACAACTCAGCAAGAGGAGAAATCCATTGTTGGATGCTTTGGAACACCATGCAAGAAGGAAGGAAAGATAAGCTAGCAAAGCCCGAAAAAAGTGGGTCAAGTTGACCTAAGGTTTTAGACACCTAGAGTTTTGGGTATTTAGGGTTTTGACACCTAGGTTTTGGCCTAAGGCTATCAGTGAGGTATTTTAATGTATAAATAAAGGTCAAGAGAACCTGGGTCGGGTTGGTACGATATTGTTGTTGATCTAGCTCTATTGTTGTGGTGAGAGATTATTGTATTGTGGGAGAGAAGTGCTGAGTGAGAGAGCCTTCTAGCATTGTAATATCTGCAGCTGTGTGTGAAGGTCAAGTCCTGCAACTAGGTGTGCAAGAAGGGGAAAGGAAGAGAGAGAAGAAAGAAGATCTGCTAGCTGAGAGCATAGACAAGAACTGCATGCTTTACCTTAATAAATCATAAGCACAGTTCTGTGGACGTAGCCCTAGAGAGAGGGTGAACCACATAAATATTGTGTTGTGTGTGTGATTGATACTTTGATCTTTGTCATTGTTATATTGTTATTTTCATTACTGTGTTAGATCAGATCTATAGCTGTACAGGATAGATCTAACTTGAGAAGTAATAGATGCATGTTATGTTGTTGTTGTACTAGATCCACTTGATATTCCCCTGGTTGTAGACATCTCTGTCCTGCAACCCCCTCATAGATGCTTCAGGTGAGACTACATATGCTTCGTAGGTGTTTCCAAAAGGGCCAGTAGCTAGGGATTGTTGCTGCACTCTTGAAGTGAACCTTGGGTCTGCCCCTGTGCTAACACAAGTCGCTGGTGGAAGTGGAAATTCCCATGCATAATGTCTCAATTGTTGACAATTGTGACATGTGACCGGTCCTCTACCTCGTCCAAAACCTCCTCTGGTTCATCCTCCTCCTCTTAGCCTACTTGATCGCCCCTTGGCATGTTATACCATGGCACCTGATTATACTGCGCGGTATTGTATTGAGGTTGTGCCAGGTTGTACTGTGGCTATGTGTTATTGTACAGTTGTTGTGCATTATTATACTGCTGCTGCGCAGTGTTGTATGGAGCTGGAATTTGATTAAACTATGGTGTTTCTTGCCCAGTCATCATTTTTTCCTGCACTCTATATGCATCTGATGTTATTTCTTGCATCAACTCCATAGTTCTGTAATATTTATCGTCGTGGCCCACTGACTTGCAAAAGGTTCAATATGAACTCTTTGGAACTGTCTGGTATTTCTGCATCATCATGTAGTGATATGGGTCGTGGCTCATTTTCTTGCAGATTTCGCACCATAATGCTCCTGGTGGTAACGGATTTGGCATACCTTCTTCCATATATTATGCAAACATTGGGCACTCTTTCTTGTGGTGTCCTTCCGTCCTGCATGTGGTACACCTAACAACTTCTCATTTGTCCTTGTTCTTATTCTGGTTCAGCTAGAACGTTAGATTATTCAAATCCTCTTTCAACTCTTCGATGGTTGGATCAGTCTACTGGTACTGGTTCTCTTCTAGTTACAAGGCTTCCTGCAGAGCCTCTGCCTATGTCTGAAATTTATGTTGCCGCAAAGGGTATTTTAAGTGTGGGAGTAGCAAGTTGACAAATAGGTGCCGATGCTGCATATTGATCATGAGATATTTTAACTTCCCCTTTAGTCGCTTAAATATTTGATCAATCTCCCATATAGACTCTCCTGGTTTCTGTCTTAGTTCGATCATCTCGTTCATGTACTGATCCTCTGAGCTCGGCTTCTGGAACTCATTTATTAGTAACTTCTTAATGTCGGCCAATGTTCTTGTCATTCCAGGGGCATTGTTTGTGTCTAGACTCATGTACCAATCTAGTGTGTGGTCTCTTAGCATAATCTCTAGCTGCGTGAGTTTAATATCTTCATCATTGATCTGTTTTTCTTCCCAGATATTTACAAAAATGAACAAATGCTTCTTAGGGTCTTCTACTGCTTCTCCCTGAAATTTTGGTAACCTATTGGTGGGATCATGTTCTGCCATTCTGAATATTGAACTACTACCTCCTCTGCATGGTGTAGATACTTGACTAGCGCTGCCTGAACTGACTCCTCCAGTTGTTGCTCCTTGTGTAGATGTACTTCCTACTGTTGGACTTCCTCCGAACTTCGATTGTCTAAATGGTGGTGTTTTCTTTGGTGTATTATTCGCACATGGGTTTATGGGTTCCACACTGACATTAATATGGATAGGATGGTTTCCTTCTCCTCCTATTCTTGGACCTCTCATTTTCCTCTCGTATGTTGTGCGCAGGATTTCCTCAATCTACTCCACAGCCAAAAGATCCTCTACCTCTTCCTCATCACTCGCCAAGACTTCCCTCACGGCTACAAATCTCTTCTTGGTATTCACCTTGTATTGGTAGGGTACTCCGCTACATGTCTTTCCCATTGATGCTTAGATCCACTTGATCTGGTCTTCATCCATCATGATCAGGTCCAAGGGTTCCTCCTTATTCTTTCTTTTATCCTTGCCTCCTTCCATTTATCCTCTCTCTGTCAGTTCTTCCCCCCTTCCCCCATGCACACAGAGAAGTTTAATTGTTTGATTCCATTGTCATTACACCTTTGTTATATAGCAGTATATTAATAGAAGTATATAGTGATCAAATGTACCTTCCTCAATGTTCGCATAGAAATTCTTGCTCCGCTGCACTGTATGACTTCGCTGTGTCAACTGTAAACTCTATTATGAAGCCTGCCACAATAATGTCAAGCCAAAAGTCTACTACGCGGGTGAATTTGTTGGTCACATGCTATAACTGCTCAATCTGTACTGGGGTCCAATCTAGCTATCGAATCTGGTTCTTCACATGGTTATCCTTCAACCTTAGTATCCACTCCTGCAGTAGATGCAAAAAATCATAGAAAAAGACTTTGTGTAAATCAATAAACACGTATTTGTCCAGATATTTTTGGGGTGTGATTCTAGGGTTTCTATTGTCTTTATATGCAAACTCTATCTCTTGGGTTCTCAACTAGCCTTTGATTTCTGCTTTCGTAGGGTTCCACGGTCTCAACATTCCCTTCTAATGGCTCATTGCTCTCTTCTTTTCTTCATTCTTTTCTCACTCAATCTATCTCCTCTATTCAATCCTCTCTCGTTCCTACCAACGGAACCAAAACCATTTGTTGGTTACTCTTCCTTCTTTACCCTCTGAGTTATTGACCCAGGGTTCATGTCTTTCGGGTTTCCAACAAAGCCTCTAAAACTATTGGCCCTCCTGGTAAACCAGAAGACAACACAACACACAGAATGCACTGCGCAGTCTCACCCGAGATAGCTTTAAATGGGTGGTTGTAAGATTCAGGTGTTTATAGCCTAGGATTGAGTATGAGATATGAGATCCGTATTTAGAGCCATCTACTATAATTTGTGATTGCAACCTACTATTATTCGCGACTATGCACTACCTCCAATAGTTTAGTCCCTTAACAACACAACCATATTTAATAGAAATATAATAACTCATTCATTCATTAAGCCCAACAATTAACAGTTGAAATAAGATAAATATATGCATGCATTCATCACATTACACAGATATTACCATGGTTCCACCCCTCGTGGGATACGTCTGTTGAAAATACTAGAACAACTGAGAGGGGGGGGTGAATCAGTTGTTTATAAGCTTAAACAATTTTATGCCTTTTAAACAATTATTAAGATTTCTTCATGTGTTATCAACCAATCATACAGCATATGGACAGTAAGAGTAAAGATCATCAGTCACACATAAAATACACACAGAGACAGATTTTCACGAGGAAATCCATAAAGGGAGAAAACCTCTTCTTCTTCGAAATGATAGGCAGTCTTTTTATGTTCTGTACATCATTTACAATTGAGCACCAACTCAATGTGAGGCTGCTACCTCTGTTTTACAAGCTGCAACTTGTTTGAGAGCTCCAACTCTCTGGTTTCTCTAGCACCCACTAGAAGGAAGCACAGACTCCCTGAGTATTCCAGCACCAACTGGATGAAGGCACCAACCTTCAACTTCTGCAAGCACCCACTTGCTGAGAGCACCAACTCTCATAGAATCCCAGCACCCACTGGGTGGAAGCACCAACTTCCAATCTGTCTCAGCACCAATTGAGTGAAGGCATCAACCTTCAAATTCTACAAGCACCCACTTGCAGACAGAGACATCAGTCTCCCCTAGCACCACCCTGCCACCCTAGTTTCTCTGGCTGCAACCAGATGGAAGCTACAACTTCCTGTGTTCAAGAACCTACTTGAACTTCTGAGG
>ML839160.1:15663-26466 GCA_009831015.1 Picea engelmannii | reverse complement strand
TTTTCCTCTGTAAGCTCTTGCTGTGCGCATTTTCTTCAAGGCTATTCCTCCTGAGCTTTTATCCTTCTTATCCTACTGTCTCTACTGTTTCCATTAATGACAACAATCATCACTGCATTCTATCCACTGAATTTGCCAACAACGTCCACAAAGATTTGGATGTTGGCTCTTTTATTATGGTAGTTCTGCATCTACAATGCCTCGCGCTTACATTCTCCTCAGATGGGTAAGATCCTTATGAGGCGAACTAGATCGCACCAGGCTCCTCAGCCTGTGATCTAATCCTAAGATCTTCCTTCTCTCCTCTCCTCTAGCTCAACAACTTACAAAATAGTTCATAACAACATTACATATCGCATCGACTCGTACCTATCTATGATGGAACAATAACACGCCCTAAAAGAAGGAAACTCTTATGATACCTACGTATCTGTATTTATACATTTCGGGCTCTTCAACCATTTACAATATATTACCAAAAACCTAACCCTACCGATGTTAGGTCTTCCTCCCATGCGCACGTGCTGTTCTTCCTCCCAGTTGTCTCTTTCCTTGTGCACGTTTTCTTGCATGCATGCGTGTTGTGTTTCCTTCCAGTTGTTACTTCCATTTCTGCATGCTTTCTTTCCCCACGATCATCCTTCTTTCCACTTCGGCCTACTGCCAACATATAAGAACAAGTTAAACAACATGGAAGACAAGAGGCTTCCTAAAATTCCTTTAAAATTGAGTCGTAACCACCATCGACTCAAGCAAAGATGGCATAAACATGTCCAGTCTTGGCTAAACTATTGGGGAATCATGGAAGACACCATTTTGCAGAATAAAGATACTATTAAAAATGTCATCAAATCAAAATTTAAGGAGAAAATGTGGTGTGATAAAGAGTTAGAGGAAAAAACAAAGTTAAGGTATTATAAGGATGTAATCAACCTTAATCTAGAAAATCAAAATTATCTATTTGTTTTGATGAGTGTAAAGAAAAAAATAAGCATTGCTAAGATAAGAACAAATTCTCACGAGCTCCATAGTGAAATTGAGCATTGGTCAATTCCTAAAATGCCATGGGATGAAAGAGTTTGTTACCTTTGTGACACTAAGAAGGTTGAAGATGAAAAACACTTTCTCTTAGATTGCCCAGCCTATACCCAGATTAAATCTCATTTTCAAAATATTTGTCACACTACCAACCTTCCTAACCTCTTAACTCAACAAAACTATGGTGATCTTGGAAAGCTTCTCTTAATGCTTTTCGAGCACATAAACAAAATTCTAAAGAATCAAAAGTAATCACTTACCCTATGAAGCTCTGATAGACCAATTCGATCTTAGTGGATGTTAATCATCATCATCATTATCATGTGTGTGTGTGTGTGTGTGTGTATAATTTAATATATAATTTTATGGAAAAAAATAAGATGTAATTTATATTTAAATGTAATATAATTTTAATTTATGTAATTGTATAGAGAGAAGTTGTTAGCGTCAGAAGTCACTCCCGGATTTCTTGTAGGAGCAAAGCCCAACACCCATCAGTTTTATGTCACGATAGTTTTAATGGGTGATCAAATGGGTAGAGACTCAAGAAGATATCGCTCTAACTCAGGGACTAGGTCTGGTATATAAGGAACAAAGGAGGTCTTGGTCTAACTTCGGTCAGTGAGTTGATTAAAAGATGAGCAGGTGGAAGACTTGGTGAGAGGAGTGAGCAAACTACCCCAGACAACAGGCCTTTCAATAGTTTGCAGAAGAAAAACTATGAATGCAAGATCCTCTTGGTTCAGGGCTTTGAAGAACTAAAGGGGGGACTTGACTAGATCCTCCAATTCCAAGTCATTTAGTTCTAAGAAAATCACAAGGACTGATTAGAAACAATTCAACTGTTACAGTGATCCAACCTACATCATCCTATAATAGTTACAACTCGACTGGATCCTCCAATTCTGAGCTGCTCTAACACAGTGTAAACAAAGACGTGAAAGAAACTGACATTCATAAGGCAAGAAGTCTCAAGAGTCCATGCATAACCAGAATATCATTAAAGTTTTACAACTGGGAGCCTAGCTCAACCATCAATCCCCCCTTTACAAAAAATGGCAAAAATGCCCAAATATAATCAATACAAAACCCTAGTAGTGAAAACAAGATATTGCAATAAAAGCATTATGTCTGCATGCTTTCTGACAGTCTGCGCATGCAGACTCCGGACAATTACAATCAGACTCCTGACTGTCCTATGGATGGATTGACGTGCTTCAGTCCTTTGTCAGACTTTCCATTTATGGCAGAGACGATGTCTAACCACCTCCAACAAATGAAATAACCACTCTCTTGGGCTCAGGAATGGTTCTGGTCAACTTTTCCTTTTGGGACATGGAGGTCTTCTCGAGGGGCCACCTGGACCAGCTGAACGGTTCATGGGATGAGAGGTGGAAGATATGGCATGCTTGACGAAGAGGTTGTAGGTGCCATTATAGTGAAGGTGAGGTGGGGGGGAAAGGGGTGCTTTCATGTAAGTGATATGGGGATAGGAGACAACAAATGGAGGAAGGTGCTGAGGTGGACGTGACTGGGCAAAAGGGACACATGGCAGGCGGCGAGAGGGAGATGAGATGAAAGGGGTACCATGTGGCTGGACATGGTAGGATACGTGGGTCCTGAGATGGGAAAGGTGTGCAGGAGGTTGAAACGATAGGCAGGGGCCCCACTTCATTCCAGACCCCCCCCCCCTTCTCATTAAAAGAAGAACGAACAGAGGGTCTGGAAAGGCTTGAGAGCCGCTCATCTGGGCACCTCAATATCCACCATTGGAAATATGCACGCCTGATTCTGGACCCCCCCTTCTCATTAAAAGCAGAACGACAAGAGGGTCCAGAAAGGCTTGAGAGCTGCTGATCTGGGTGCCTCAANGGGGGGGGGGGGGGGGTCCGGAATCGCATGAGAGCCATAGATTCAAGCGGGCAGATCGTGATCGCCCAAAAGTTCCCATTCATTAAAATGACGTGCCCGCCCTCAAAACTTTAGGAAAGTGGGTTTTTTGGATCTTTTTCTTCACCCAAGGGACGCTTCTTCAGGAGAGTACCCCAGTCATAATTATGTGCACGCTTCTTCAGGAGAGTACCCCAGTCATAATTATGTGCTAACATTAGTCTCCATGGGGTATGACATGCTCCTTGTGGGCTGCCGAGAAATCCTTTGCTGCTTCAGTGCCTTGCTGTTGGGCTATGGAGTCATTTATTTAAAAGTTAAAGACAAAAAGAAAGACAATATTTACAACCGCAGAAAAACCATGTGCGGCTCAAGAGAAAAATCTTTTTAGGAAATGCCCATTCACAGGGCCATTGAAAGCTTCTTGATCCTTCAAATCTCACAACCTGTAGGTATTATTCAAGAATGCTTCGAAGATTTTGAAGGGCCCGATCCACAGGGCCTCGAATTTACCGTGCTTTCCCTTATCTTGCTTAGGAGCATCCCATTTCAGTACCAAGTCTCCTATCTGAAACTCTTCCTTCTTGGCCTTCTTATCAAAAAACTGCTTGATCTTCTGCTGATGGTCCTAAATTCTGCTCATTACCTGCTCTCTGGCCTACTGGACTTCCACTAGCTGATGAATTCTTCTGATCATGTCATCAGGCTCCTTTTGATGATCCTAGAGGAATTTTGCTACAGGAATCGCTAGTTGAGAAGGAAAAACAACCTCTGCTCCATAGACTAATTGGAAAGGGGAAATGCATATAGATATCTTCGTGGTCACTCGATCGGCCCATAGAGAAAATTTCAACCTTGAATGCCAGGCCTTTTTGTTGTCCTCCAATAGTTTTTTGATGATCCTTATTAGGATTTTGTTGGAGGACTCTGCTAAACCATTGCCTTGGGGATAGTATGGGGTGGAATGGATAAACTTGATCCTGAATTGCTCACAGAATTGGGCTAACTACTTAGCCCTGAAAGACGCTGCATTATCAGTGACAATCTTACTTGGGCAGTCGAATCTCGTGATGAGGTCTTCCAGGAATCCAATGATTACCTTGTGGGAAGCACTCCTGGTGGGGATAGATTCAATCCATTTGGTAAAGAAATCTGTAGCAGTTAGGATCAACCTATGTTGCCCACTGGAAGCAGGGTGGATTTCTCCAATGAAATCTAGGCCCCATTGCTGGAAAGGTCCTGAAACAATCACAGGATTTAAAGGCAAAGACTTGAGCTGTCGTTTTCCTACAAATATTTGACATTTGATGTAGGCTCTGACCCTTTTGCAGATGTCAGTGAATATGGTGAGCCAGTAGTATTCGACCCTGAGAATTTTGTAGGCTGTGGTTTTCCAGAAATGATGCCCTCCACATAGGCTATCGTGAAATTCAACCATGATCCTGTTAACCTCTTGTGGATCTACACATTTCAAAAGCAACCCCAGGGGATCTTTCCAATATAAAACTTGATCGATAAGGTAGTATCTGACTTCTTTGAGCTTCAAATCTCTTGCCTTGTTTCTTTACAGGTCGTCTGGAGGCCACAACTCCTACAGAAAATATATGACATCCTTATACCAGGGACATCGAGCCAACGAGGGTTCCTTTTGAGGGTCTATTTCAGATAGTTGATCCTACTGAATTCATGATCATTCGTTGATGAAACTTACCCCCAAAGTTTGGCAATTTGCAGCCAAAAGCTTGGATAAACCTTGACCTTTGATCAATTTGGTAGGCTTTATTTCTAGGCCAAACTCCAGGATCTTGGCTATCCACTTACTCCTCCTTCCATCTATGTTGGGCTGAATAAGAATGTCTTTAACAACAACCAAGGGGACACAGGCAATGATTTTTTACTGTAGGACATAGGTTCTAAAGGCTTTGAGAGCCTTTACTAAGGCATAGGCCTGCTTCTCCAGAGTGTCATACCTGACTTCGACATCCCTCAAAGCTCTGCTAAAATAGGCAATAGGCTGCTCTAGCCCAGCCTTGTTTGTCTGTAATAAAACAACAACCACTGTGTCATGTGAGGCAAAGGAAAAAATAAGGAAATCCTTTGAGTAATCAGGACTAATAAGCACAGGAGCTTCAGTCAGGGCCTTCTTTATTTTCTCAAAGGAATTTCATGATTTGGAAGTCCACCTCACTTCATTTCCTTTCCTTAACATGGTTGTTATAAGTTTTACCTCCTCAACAAAGTTAGGAACAAACCTCCTCAGAAAATTAATCTTACCAAGGAAAGATTGTACCTCCTTCCTAGATCTCGGGATTGATAAGTATTGTATTGCCTTAACTCTGCTAGGATCTATCCTGACTCCTTCCATTGATACTATGTGGCCTAGTAACTTTCCCTCCTACATGGCAAACAGAGATTTCTTGGGATTTAATGAAATGCCAAAACTCCTGCATTTAAGGAAAACCTTCTTGAGATGACAACAGTGTTCTTTATTAGATTTTGAAAATACTGTTATGTCATCCAGATAGATGACCACAAACTTATCCTTTTCCCCAATGAAAGCTATGTCCATGGCACGTTGAAACATTGCCCCTGCATTCATCAATCCAAAAGGCATTTTGGCATACATGAATGTGCCCCATGGAGTGGTAAAAGCCATCTTTTCCCTGTCCTCAGGCATAACAGAGATTTGATTATAGCCAGAGAAGCCATCGATCATGGACATCTTGGATGCTCCTATTACCCTCTGCAATATATGTTCCATCTTTGGTAAGGGGTAGTTATCCTTTCGTGAGTTCTTGTTCAGGTTTCTGAAGTCTACACAGAGTCTGAATTCTCCATTCTTTTTCCTTACTGGTACTAAGTTGGCCACCCACTCTGAATATCTCAGTGGTACGATGATCTGGGCCTGTAGCAACTTCTTCACTTCCCTCTCCATGATAGGAAACAACATAGGATTGATCTGTCTTAGCTTCTGCCTAAATGGTTTTGCTTCCCTTTTCAACGGGATTTTATGCTCGATGACAAAAGTGTCATATGTTTTGAGATATCCATAGGTCTAGGTGAAAACATCAGCAAACTCCCTCAATAGTCCAACGTATTCATCCCTCTACTCCATTGTTAGGATTCTTGATAATTTGACAAACTTGGGTTCATTCTTAGTGCCAATGTTGCATTGAGTTGTATCAGTGTCATCCTTTGAGATTTCCCCTTTTAATGCCACATCATTTCTATCAAAAATCCTTTCCAAAGGAACCAGTCTCCTTGGAATATGATTGCTAGGTAGCTGCACAATGTTACGCTCTGCAATCTTATTCAAAAAATTAGCCCCATCGAGATTTTCTTCAGAGACAGAGTCTTGGTCAATATGCATCTCTGAAAATTCTTCAACAATCTCCAAGAATCTTTTGACCTCAAGATCATCCTTGAACACCTTCCAATGTTTGACATTGTTAGGTATGGAGGGCCTGTATTTTACTTCTACATCGTATTTGAATTTGGGTGGCAAGGGCACTTTGAAATTGCTTGCTGATGTAGCCAAGGAATCTGCCACTGTGTTCTTCTCTCTTGGGATGAAAGAAATGTTAAATTCTGAGAAGAAACTGTCAATTAGGTCCCATACCTCATTTCTATAACTCCTGAGTTGAGGATTCTTAGCCTGATAAGCGTTTTTGATCTATTGGACTACCAATTCTGCATCTCCGAACATTGCTACCTACTGAATTCCCATTTCCTTTGCAACTCTTAATCCTGGAACAAGAGCTTCATATTCTGCCACATTGTTAGTAGCTTCAAATTCTAGCTTGTGTGAAAGAGACATGGTTTCCTGAGTAGGTGATACAAAAAATACCCCAGCACCAACGCCTTCCCTGGAAGAGGCTCCATCAAAAAACATTTTTCAGACGAGGGAGATGGGGGGAGAAAATTCATGAGGAGTGGTGGGCTGCTTTCTAAGTTTTAGAGGAGGATCTGGAGCATGAGTGAGTTGTAGTAAAATGGAACTTAAATCAGTGTCCAAGGCAAAAATGGGATGGTTGGTAGGATTGGCTTCATCACTGATTATATAGGCCAATTGGGCTTCTTTGTATAACCTCCTATGCTCTCCTCCAAACACTGGGATAGTAGCATAGGTTAGGTCCATCTGCAGAGTTCCCCCTAGTCTTTTTATCCAAGATCTCGATAAAAACATACTGAACTTGGGGGGGACATCAGCCACTACAACATCCATGACCACACTTTTCATGGGCAATTGAAACAAGGTCACAACCAGGTCTTTGATGACTCCTAGACATTGAACTTTCCTGGAGTCAAAAGAATAGAGGTCATGATAGGCTCAGGTGACCTCTAGTCCTAATTATTCCATGACAGTTTTGGGCATGAGGTTGTGAGAAGCTCCTGAATCCATCAAACAATTGTGCAGTACAATGTCATGTATGTTCAAGGAAGTGTAGAAGGGAGGGGATGAATCATTCCTGTCTTCTACCATAGGACCTAGAATAACTGTAGGATTTTCATCTTGCAAATTGATGGAGTCTGTGGAAAGGCATGGGGCTTCAGACTGTAATATCCCAGAGAAGCGTTTTTTGAACTCTTCATGTTTAATCAATTCGGTGAGGGGCACGAGGATCCCGATCTTTTGAATTTCATGCTCAAAATTAAAAGAAGATGTGAGCTTAGGGATTTCTCTTACTTCAGGAACATGACTCTGGACCATGGGAGAGAGGGGTTGAGACTTCTTACCTTTGTTACTATCTGCTACTTCACTAGCAGGTTTCTATATTCTAGGGAACTGTTCAGGAACATCAGGTGTTGCTATCTTTTTCTTGGACCTCAGGTTATACCTGCCTTGGCTGCTACTAGCCTTGTCTCCCTTGCTATGTTCATTTAGCTGACTTTCCATGAGAGATTCCTCGTATGCTGATTGAGTGAGATGAGGAAAAGGAGGAGTGTCTTCAAAGAAGTGGATTTCAGGATCAAGCCCATCCATTTCCCCTTCTTCCTCATCGACCACCAAATTATTTTGAAAAGGGGGTTGAATTTTCTGGTCTTCTCTATCTCTTCCCCTCTAGTCTCTTTGCATAGTCGGGGGAGCAATATTGTTTAGCCTCCTGAAACCTCCTTTTTTTTCGGCGTTGTGAGGATTTTTTTATGCTTTCCTTCCCTCCACCTTCATTCTCTCCATCTCTACAGACAAAGACTTCACCATCTTGGTCAATTCATCCATTTGAGGGTGAGGCACCGAGGGGATAGAAGTTGAGGCTTCAGATCTTCCCTTTCTCTTTTCTGCATCAGCCTTGTTTCTCAGTCTATCAGCTGCTAATACGTTAGATTCCACCTCTATGGTTGCATCTTGCATCTGAGCTAAGGAGGTGGCTCTCCTTT
The DNA here is from genome assembly GCA_009831015.1 of Picea engelmannii. Lineage (NCBI taxonomy): Eukaryota > Viridiplantae > Streptophyta > Pinopsida > Pinales > Pinaceae > Picea > Picea engelmannii. The sequence continues at coordinate 18,159 of ML839160.1, read as the reverse complement.
CTCTCAATAGAAGAAAAAAATCAAGGCCGAATGCACTAGCATAAGAAATTTTGGCAGAGGCTTCTGAGGGATTTATCTCAGCAGGAATCTTATTATACATCTTATTGAATCTTTTGGAGAAGTCAGAGACAGACTCTCCTTCCATCTTCTTCAAAGACCCGAACTCTATCATGTAATACATGAAATCCTTCTTATCTCCCCACTTCCTCAGGAAAGCGCCATCTAGAGTTTCAATTCCAATAATAGATCTGGGGGCCAATCCCCTAAACCATTTCCTCACCTCACCATCCAGGCTCTAGACAAAGATTCTCATCTAGACATCCTCATTTACAATGTTCAGGTTGTCTGCATAACTATAGAAAGCGGCTAGGTGCTCTTCCGCAGTTATGTCCTCTTTCGCAGTGAACTTGGGCATATATTTCAGGTAATCTTCAGGAGGGAGAGGATTCACAGGTTGAGGTAGGACTAAGGGAGCATATCTGGTAGCTACTATGGTGTCCATTCTACTTAGAGGGGGATTAGCACCAGCCATAGGAATATTAGGTGGAGGAGAACTTGGAGGAGAAGGAGTTCGCGAAGGGGCTACTAGGAACAAGTCTCTAAGTGGAATGGGAAAAAATAGGGGATTTAGGGAGAAGGCTAATGGGATTAAGTCAACAGATGCTTCTCTTCGTGCAGAAGTGGAAACAATAACAAGAGGAGGAGTGGTAAAGATAGGAGTGGGGAAATCTTCTGTGGTCCTGGGTCTACGCCAAAGTAGAGCTTCAAGGGAGAGGGGAGTGACAAGGATTTCTCCCTCCAATCCCAGACCAGGAGGGGAAAAATCAGCAGGAACACTCCCGAAATTCAGGAAATGGGAAACCTCAGAAAAAGGTCTGTTAAGAAACCGAGGAGGAGAAAATGGAGTTCCTACAGAAGGAGATGGCGGATTACCTGGTTTGGCGGTGGAAGCTTCTCCTTCAGAGGCCTTTCCTTTTCTGAGAACCATCTCCGGATCAGTTTTAGGTGTAGCTAGAGGCACCTGTGGATGGGACCGCGTGTGTCTGCCTCTGAAAGCCACAATTAACATGACAGGTTCTCCATAGTGGAGTCATCACAATGGAGTCGCTAGGTGCATAGTAGCAATCTTCAAAGGCTCTCATACCTGATGCACCTTCAGAATCATAGGCTTAATGTCGTTCAATCCCGGGGAAAATTTTCAACTTCGTCCTCGGCAACGGTGCCAGAAATGTTAGCGTTAGAAGTCACTCCCGGATTGCTTGCAGGAGAAGAGCCCAACGCCCATCAATTTAATGTCACGATATTTTTAATGGGTGATCAAATGGGTAGAGACTCAGGAAGATATCGCTCTAACTCAGGGACTAGGTCTGGTATATAAGGAACAAAGGAGGTCTTGATCTAAATTCAGTCAGTGAGTTGATTAAAAGATGAGCAAGTGGAAGACTTGGTGAGAAGAGTGAGAAAACTACCTCAGGCAATAGGCCTTTCAGCAGTTTGCAAAAGAAAAACTCTGAATGCAATATCCTCTTGGTTCAGGGCTTTGAAGAACTGAAGGGGGGACTTGACTGGATCCTCTAATTCCAAGTTGTTCAGCGCTAAGAAAATCACAAGGACCGATTAGAAACAATGCAACTATTACAGTGATCCAACCTACATCATTCTATAACAGTTACAACTCGACTGGATCCTCCAATTCTGAGCTACTCTAACACAGTGTAAACAAATATGTGAAAGAAAATGACATTAATAAGGCAAGAAGTCTCAAGAGTCCATGCATAACGAGAATAACCAGTGCTTCATTAAAGTTTTACAATCGGGAGCCTAGCTCAACCATCAATCCCCCCTTTACAAAAAATGGCAAAAACGCCCAAATTTACTCAATACAAAACCCTAGCAGTGAAAACAAGATATTGCAATAAAAGAATTATGTCTGCATGCTTTCTGACAGTCTGCGCATGCAGACTCTGGACGATTGAAATCAGACTCCAGACTGTCCTCCGGATGGATTGATGTCCTTCAGTCCTTTGCCGGACTTTCCATTTATGGTGGAGACGATGTCTAACCACCTCCAACAACTGCAATAACCGCCCTCTTTGGATCAAGAATGGTTCTGGTCAACTCTACCTTTTGGGGACGTGGAGGTCTTCTCGAGGGGCCACCTGGACCAGCCGAACGGTTCACGGGATGAGAGGTGGAAGATGTGGCATGCTTGATGAGGAGGTTGTAGGTGCTAGTATAGTGAAGGTGAGGCGGGGGGGAAAGGGGTGCTTTCCTGTAAGTCATATGGGGACATGAGACAATGAATGGAGGAAGTTGCTGAGGTGGAGGTGATTGGGAAAAAGGGACACATGGCAGGCGACAAGAGGGAGATGAGATGAAAGGGGGACCATGTGGCTAGACATGGTAGGATACCTGGGTCTTGAGATGGGAAATGTGTGCAGGAGGTCAACACGTTAGGCGAGGGGCCCACCTCATTCCGGACCCCCCCCCTTCTCA
>ML839160.1:0-15613 GCA_009831015.1 Picea engelmannii | reverse complement strand
CGTTAAAGGCAGAAAGTCGGGGGGGTTCGAAATCGCATGAGAGCCATAGATTTAGGCGGGCAAATCGTGATCTCCCAAAAGTGCCCGTTCATTAAAATGATGCGCCGGCCCTCAAAACTTTGGGAAAGTCGGTTTTTTGGATCTTTCTTTACCCAAGGGATGCTTCTTCAGGAGAGTACCCCAGTCATAATTATGTGCTAACATAAGTAAAATGCAATTTATAGTATAAAGTGGATGAGATGTGTGACCTAACATAATGTCTTTAAATTTGAATAAAGATCATTTAATTTTTAATATCTAGAAAACAAAAAATTTAAAATAAATAATTAATTAGAAATATATGACTTATAACTTCATAATTAAAAAGAATAAGTCCTATGTCACTCTTCTCATAGAAGCATATATGACCTACATTGGATACAAAGCTCTACAATGCTATATTCTATACAAATACAAGCTCAATAAACTTTACCAAACCATACTTGCCATTATTAGTCCCTGCAATAGGCATAGAGGGACTATAGCGATCGATAGTTCGTTGACTTCATATTAGTTTGTCCTTTGACCACAAATATTTCCATAATATCTATTGTTGGAACTAGGGAACTAAAAACATTGATTTTTATATAATAAAAAACACCATATATGTCATGATCTGATTGGATAGCAGATTGGAGGTTTTATTGCCGGCTTCTTTGTTCCCAATGTTATATATGTTGGCATATCCAAAGTATTTGATCGTATACAATGTTTTTGAATCATATATTTTCTTATGCATTTCTCAAAGGTGGATTAATGCTAGCATTATTTTGAATGTTTGTCTTAGCATTTTCTGGTAACATTGTCTTAGATCATATACGGTTTTTTTATTTTATTTGTACTAATCATATTGAAATGTTTAGATATCCAAGCTTTATAGTGATCAATAATTCCAAAGTTTATAACCTTCTATTGTGATTTATTTTTTTATTTGCGCTACTGTTATTAGTCCATGCTGAGTGTATTTGTATTGAAATGTATTGACACTTTTTTTGAGGTGCTTGAATAGGCATGACAACTTAAATGTTTACATGACGCGAGGTACTGCCACAGGCCTGGAAACTTAAATTTTTGCATACTGCGAGGCCCTTGGACAACCTGGTAGCCTTAAATGTTTATCTAAATACGCTTCTCGGAGTACATTTTCCCTCGAAATTTTCCATACAATGTTGCAGTGATTTTGGACAATATTGTTGTCCACCGCCACTTGAATAGGCATTGTTTGTTTTTGCAATGTAATTTCATCATCGTTGAAGCTACACACATTTTTTACTGGTTCGGTGAGTGACTCTTCTTCATTGGTTCATCGGTTGTTGCTTGTTGTTGTTGTTTGGTTCACAATTCAACCTGGGCTTCTGTCTTTCATCATTTCGGAGTAAGTTTCCATGCCATAGTTTCATTTTCTATTCCTTCTTTACTGTTCAGTGTTTGCAGTTTGCAAGTAAGAGTGCTTGCTTATTTCTACTGGCATGCTCGTCATATGTTTTCGGTTCCTTTTGTGCTTCGTCTGCAGTTTTGTAATCGTTGGAGATACATATGTTGTTTACTGGTTCATTGGTTGTTTCTTGTTCATTGGTTTGTTGGTTTGTCGATTGTTGGTTGTGTTTGTTTGTCTTGAGTTTACGATTTGGGGCCCTACGACTACAGTTGGGCTTGTTTTTTCTTTCTCGCTGGTTTGGTGATTGTTGTTTTCTTTTGTTTGCTTCGATTTTCTAGGGTTGGGGTCCTGCGCCGACAATTGGAGTTGGTTTTTTTTTGTGTACTATTATTATTTTTTTTGGGTTCTTTATGGTGTTGACCCCCTACACCCACAAGTGGACATGCAATTGTGTTATTTGTAGTTTGAGAAGTGCATGTGAAATTGCAATATTCGCTATTTTTTTGTTAAAATAAAACATATGCAAGTTGCACCTATAAACCATGTATGGTGAAATGTGCCCATATGACAATACATGTTCTTTATCCTCTACACAGACTGGTGTGCCCACAATACAATTTGTCTTGTACTTGAGATATGATATGTACAACAAAGATACTACAAAATTATATTTCCTTGTCTGGAAGCATGTCTCGGTAGTTTTCCATGGAAAACTAAAATATTGTATTGTGGGCACAACAGTCTATGTAGATGATAAATAACATGTATTTCCATGGGTGGAAGCATATCTGGATACTTTTCCATGGAAAAAAAAGAGCGTTTAGCTACGACCATGCAATTTCGTAATATTTTGTGGCTTGTAATATATTTTGGGCAGGGGAAAAAATTACATAATTACAACTATGGATGGAGAGGTGAAAAGGTTCATGTTATTGCCTATCTTTTATTCTATTCATTTAGTCTCAGTTACTATATGTACATATTACTTGTTCTCTAGTGCATACCAGCTTCCATTCATGTTCATTGTATTTTGTGCATTCCCACATTCAAACAAACAGAATAGCTGGAGAAAATGACGGAGTCTTGACTGCATCGGTTGAAGGAGATTGAAAGGTACATGCTTTCATATTCTGTTTCTTTGTATTTCATTTATTGTCTGTATATGTGTGTTAGCAATATTTCTTGTAAAGGGGGTTGGAATGTGAAAGAAAGGGTAAAAAACCCATTTGTCCTAAGTTTTGGTGCGAATGCACCTGTGTTAAGCGAAAATCAAGTTTGAATGGCTGGGACTCGCACGCCCGGATCAACGACACACGATGGATTCTGGACCCCCCTTGCCTTTCTACCTTTAAATGGAGGGGGGGGAGTCCGAAATCGGGGGCGCACCTCTCCAACGGTCCAGCTTAGCATGCTCGGATCAACGACGATAAAGGTGATTCTGGACCCCCCCCGCCTTTCTACCTTTAAGCGGAGGGGGGGGGGGCGGGTTCGGAATCGTGGACGCAGCTTCCCGATGGCCATGATCGAGGAGCCCAGATCAACAACTCATGAGCACCCTCATCCCCCTTAGCTACCCTACCTTTAACCCGCGCATGCCCTTCTCCCGTCATGTCATCTTCCTTCCTGCCTTTCCACTGCTGCCGTGTGTCATCGCTCCCCTCTCTCTCACTCGTCCACATGGCCTTTTCCCCGTCTCATCATCCATTGTCCACCTGCCACGTGTCCTTTTCCCTCCACGTCAACTTCTCATCAAAATGCGTTCCCTACGTCTACCCTCTTGCCCCCTGCACTCGTTCCTTCTGCCAAGTGTCTCTCCTACAAGCCTTCCTCGCCTCCCTAGTTGTTCAGGCCTCATCCTCATAATCCGACACCACCACCCCTGTCATGTGCCTCATCCTTCGTGCTGGCCTCCACGCCTACCCGTCCTTCAAGCTGTTCAGTTATTCCAGGTGGCAGCATGAGGAGTATTCCATATCCCGAAATGCTGAGTTGGCTGCGCCATTCTCAATCCCAAGAAGCAGTTATTGAAGCGGTTGGTGGTGGTTAGACATCGTCTCCACCATAATGGGAAAGTCCTGCATTGGATTAAAGGCACGTCAATTCATCGAATAAGATGTCAGAAGATCGATTGTGTCTGCCATAAGTTGCACGAATATTCAAAGAATGCGGCTGCAGAGTGTCAGAAGCCATGCAGACGCAAAGCCTTCATTGCAATTTCTTGGTTCCGTGTTGTTGTTTTGAGTATTTGTAGGCATTTTTGCCATTTTGGTATCTATCGATGGGAGAGCTAAGCTCTCGACTGTAAAGTTTCAGCAAATATTCTGGTTTCCTTGTTATGCCTCTGTGTTTGAGATTTCTTGGTTTATAACAAACAGTTCTCCCTTTTCCATCTATCTTTCGTCTCATGCCGGAGAATTCACAGTCGAATGATTTGCATGGATTGAACAATCTTGTTATAATAAAGGATTTGTTGTGACATTGTTGTGCCCTCTGGTATCTGTATTTGAATGTGAAAGGATTTTGTGTTTGAATTCTTTCTCCTCCAGTCTGTTACAAACCGGATGTATGTGATAGAACTCCGCACTCTTCTTGTACAAGTCTTCCCCCTGCTCACCCTTTATTACAACTCACTGTTTGGAGTTTATTAAGACCTCACTCGTCATGCATGCCTGGTCTGGTTTCTGAGTTGAGACGATATCATTTCGAGTTTCCTTCCATTTGATTACCCTTCAACAAATCGTGACATTAAACTGATGGGCGTCAGGCTCTGCTCCTCCTAGAAATCCAGGAGTGACCTCTGGCTCCAACATTTTTGGCGCCGTTGCCGGGGAAGAAGTTGAATATTTTCCCCGGGATTGAACGACAAAATTAAGCTGATTCTGAAGGTGCATCAGAAATCAGAACTTGAAGATTGCTACTGTGCACCTGGCGACTCCACTGTGATGACTCCACTGTGGCGAACCCGTTTGATTAGTTGTGGCTTCCGACGGCAGACACATGCGGTCCAATCCACAGCTGCCTCTAGCTGCTACTAAAGAAAATCCGGAGGTGATTCTCAGAAGAGGAAAGGATCCTCAAGAAGAAATCTTCGCTCCCAAATCAGGTATTTCCCCACCTCCCTCTGTAAGAACTCCATTTTCTTATTCACAGTTTCCTGGTCGTCCTTCCTCTGAGGTTTCCCGTTTTCTGAACTTCGGGAGTGTTCCTACTGAGTTTTCTCCTCCTGGTCTAGTATCAGAGGGAGAGATCCTTGTCACTCCCCCTTCCCTGGAAGTTGTACCTCAGTACAGACCTCAGCTCTCAGAAGGTTTCACTACTGCTCCTTTTATTACTACTACTGCACAGAAAGAAACACCTGCACATTCGGGTCCCTTAGACCTCTCTCTGTTTTCCCCCTCGTCTCTTGTGAGGACCTCTTCTCCTACATCTCCTGTTCACACTCCTTCTCCCCTAAGTTCCCCTCCACCTAATATCCTTATGGCTAGTGTTAATCCTCCTCCGAATAGAAAGAATGCCATAGTCGCGGCTATATATGCTCCCTTAATCCTACCCCATCCTATGAATTCTCTCCCTGCTGGAGACTACTTGAAGTACATGCCCAAGTTCACTGGGGAGGGAGACATAACTGCAGAAGAGCACCTGGCTGCTTTTTATAGCTATGCAGACAATCTGAACATTGAAAATGAAGACGTCTGGATGAGAGTCTTTGTTCGGAGCTTGGATGGTGAGGTGAGGAAGTGGTTCAGGGGATTGGCCCCTGGATCTATTGCTGGAATTGAAGCTTTGGATACTGTTTTCCTGAGGCAGTGGGGAGACAGAAAAGATTACATATATTACATGACTGAGTTTGGGTCGCTGAAGAAGCAGGAAGGAGAGTCGGTATCCAAATACTCCAAGAGATTCAATAAGATGTACAACAAGATCCCTGCAGAGATAAAACCCTCAGAGGCCTCTGCTCAAATTTCCTATGCTGGTGCTTTTGACCCAGATTTCTGTCTTTTATTAAGAGAAAGAAGAGCCACCTCTTTAGCTCAAATTCAATATGTGGCTATAGAGGTGGAATCCAATATATTAGCCGCTGACAGACTGAGGACCAGAGCTGATTCAGACAGAAGAAAGGGAAAATCAGAAGCCTCAATTTCTGGCTCCAACATTTCTGGCCCATCACTGCCCCACCCTCAAGTAAGTGAGTTGACCCAGGTGGTGAACTTTCTGAAAGAAGAGATTGAGAGATTGAAGGTAGAAAGAAAAAAAATGAACAAGGGCCCACAGAACAACGAGAATAGAACAGGTTTCAGAAGACCAAACAATTTTGCTCCCCCAGCTATGCATAGAGAGAAGGAAAGAGACAGAGATGACCAAAGGATTCAGGCTCCCTTCCAAAACAATTTTGTAGTTGAGGAACAAGAAGGAGAAGCAGACGAACCTGAACACAAAATCCACTCTGTAGAAGTCACTCCTCCTTTCCCTCATCTAACCCAGTTAGCATACGAGGAATCCCTCATGAACAGTCAGCTAAATGAATTGAGCAAGGGAGACAAACCTGGTAGTGGCCGAGGCAGGTATAACCTGAGATCCGACAAAAGGGCAGCAACACCTGATATTCCTGAGCCATCCACTAGAGCAAAGAAGCCTGATGATGAGGTAGCTGATAGCCACAGAGGTAAGAAGGCCCCACCTCTCTCTCCCATTGTCCAAAATCAGGTTCCTGAAATTAGAGAAATTCCAAAGCCTACATCCCCTTTTAATTTCGAGCATGAGATTCAAAAGATCAGAATCCCTGTGTCCCTCACTGAGCTGATCAAACATGGTGAATTTAAAAAGCGCTTCTCTGACCTTTTGAAGTCTGAAGCCTCAGGCCCATCCACTGAATTTATAAACCTCCAAGATGAAAGGCCAGCAGTTGTCCTAGGACCTATGGTAGAAGATAGAGATGATTCATCCCCTCCCTTCTACGTCTCCCTAAACATACATGACAAGGTACTACACAACTGTTTGATGGATTCAGGAGCCTCGCACAACCTCATGCCCAAAGCTATCATAGAAGAATTAGGACTGGAAGTCACCCGAGCCTATCATGACCTATATTCTTTTGACTCCAGAAGAGTGCAATGTTTGGGAGTCATCAAAGACCTGGTAGTCTCCCTGTTCCAGTTGCCTATGAAAAGTATCCTCATGGACATTGTAGTAGCTGATGTTCCCCCCAAGTTTGGCATGTTGTTGTCAAGGACTTGGATTAAGAGGCTTGGAGGGACATTACAGATGGACCTCACATATGCCACCACCCCAGTCTTTGGGGGGGAACATAGAATATTGTACAGAGAAGCTCAACTAGCCTACATTGTCAGTGATGAAGCAGATCCCACTAATCACCCCATCTTTGCACTTGACACTGGCTTAGGGTCTAGCTTGTTACAGGTCACTGATAAGCCCGAGCCCCCTTTGCAAATAAAAAAGCAACCTGTTCTTAATCAAGAGATGCCCCCTCCAACCACCTCTGTTTGGAAGATGTTCTTTGACGGAGCCTCTTCCAGTATAGGCCCATGTGTTGGAGTGGTATTCAAATCCCCTTCTCAAGAGACCATATCTCTGTCATACAAGCTGGGATTTGAAGTCACCAACAATGTGGCAGAATATGAAGCGCTGGTTCTGGGATTAAGAGCTGCAAAGGAGATGGGAATCAAGGAGATGGCTGTGTTTGGAGATGCAGAACTGATTGTCCAGTAGGTCAAAAATGTTTATCAGGTTAAGCATCCTCGACTCAAGAATTACAGGAACGAGGTATGGGACCTAGTTGATAATTCTTTCCTGGATTTTAACATCTCTTTCATTCCAAGGGAAGAAAATGCCCCAACCGACTTTCTAGCCTTCTCAGCTAGTCTGCTCGAAGTTCCTACACCACCCACTGCCCAATCTAAGGTCAAGATAAGATACAGGCCCGCTGTACCAGACAATGTCAAACATCAGAAGGTATTTGAAGATGATCAGGAGATCGAAAAGTTTCTCCAATCCATTGATGACTTTGCTGCATTGCACATAGATGAGGATCCTAACGTGGGAAATGACCATCACCCCGAGGGGATTTTGAATGAAATTGCTGACCACCAAATCATTCAACTACCGAGCAATCACATACCAAAAGGTCTGATCCCATTAGAAAGATTGTTCGATGGGAATGATGTGGCAGTGAGGGGGAGATTTTCAGGCGATGATGCTGATACGACTGAGTGCAACATAGGCACAACGGAGGAGCCCAAGTTTGTCAAGCTGTCAAGGAGTCTGACCGAGGAATAGAGGATCAAATATACAAAACTGCTGAAGGAATTTGCTGACATGTTTGCGTGGACCTACCAAGACCTCAAGACTTACGACACGTCAGTCATTGAGCACAAGATCCCACTGAAAGAAGAGGCTAAGCCATTCAAGCAGAAGCTGAGACAGATAAACCCTACACTGCTACCTGTCATGGAGAGAGAGGTGAAAAAGCTGTTGGATGCCCAAATCATAGTCCCCTTAAGATACTCTAACTGGGTAGCCAATTTGGTCCCAGTAAGAAAGAAGAGCAGAGAAATTAGACTCTGTGTCGATTTCAAGAACCTGAACAGGAGTTCAAGGAAGGACAATTATCCCCTGCCCAACATGGAACATATATTGCAGAAGGTTGCGGGCACATCCAGGATATCTATGATTGATGGCTTTTCTGGCTATAATCAGATATCAGTCATGCCTGAAGACAGAGAAAAGACAGCCTTCACCACTCCTTGGGGCACCTTCATGTATTCCAAGATGCCATTCGGGTTGATGAACGCAGGAGCAACGTTTCAGCAAGCCATGGACATAGCCTTCATCAGGGAGAAAGACAGGTTTGTGGTGATTTACCTAGATGACATAACAGTCTTCTCCAAGACTGATGTAGAGCACCACTGCCACTTGAAGAAGGTATTTCTTAAGTGTCGGAGGTTTGGCCTTTCCCTGAATCCCAAGAAATCATTGTTTTCTATGCAAGAGGGGAAACTGTTAGGCCATATAGTGTCAGCAGAAGGAGTGAGAATTGATCCTGACAGGATAGAGGCAATCCAGTCCCTGTCACTTCCTAGATCTAAGAAAGAGGTTCAGGCCTTCTTAGGAAGAATAAATTTTCTGAGGAGATTTGTTTCAAATTTTGTTGAGCTGGTGAAGCACATCACAACCATGCTCAGAAAGGGAAATGAAGTAAAATGGACTGCTGAACCCAGGGAGTCTTTTGACCAAATAAAGAAGGCATTGACTGAGGCTCCTGTGTTGATCAGTCCAGATTATTCTAAAGATTTCCTAATATTTTCTTTTGCTTCCCGTGATACAGTAGAGGCAGTTGTGTTGCAGAAAAATGACCAAGGACAAGAGCAGCCCATTGCCTTCTTTAGTAGGGCACTGAGAGATGCGGAGCTCCGGTACGAGATCATGGAGAAGTAGGCTTATGCCTTGGTGAAAGCTCTTAAAGCTTTCAGAGTCTATGTCTTGCATTCAAAAATCATTGCATATGTCCCTTCAGCCTCTGTGAAGGACATTCTTATACAACCTGACATAGACGGAATATGAGGTAAATGGATCGCCAAGATCCTAGAGTTTGACCTGGAGATTAAGCCCACCAAGCTAATAAAGGGGCAAGGTTTAGCCAAGTTGCTGGCTGAATCAAATTGCGAGGCCTTGGGGATCAATTTCATTAATGAGCAAGCTGAGTCATCCAACAGGGATTACCAAAGCACTATACCACTAGCAGCATGCCCCTTGTACAAAGATATCTTGTATTTTTTGTAAGAATTGAGGCCTCCTGATGGGATGAAAAAAGGAAAAGCAAGGGCTTTGAAGCTCAAAGCTGTCAAGTACTACCTCATAGACCAACCCTTGTATTGGAAAGACCCCCAGGGGGTATTACTGAGGTGTCTGGACCCACAGCAGGCCCAGAAGGTTATATTCGACTTCCATAGTGGTCTCTGTGGAGGTCATCATTTTTGGAAGACCACAGCTCATAAGATCCTCCGAGCTGGGTATTATTGGCCCACCTTATTTCCTGATGTTTACAGGGAAATCCGAGCTTGCCTTAAATGCTAGAAATTCTCAGGAAAGCAACAGCTCAAATCCTTGCCATTGAAACCTGTGGTGGTCTCAGTGCCTTTTCAGCAGTGGGGATTGGACTTCATCGGGGAAATTCACCCTCCCTCAAGCGACCAGCACCGATGGATTCTGACAACAACCGACTACTTCACTAAATGGATAGAAGCTGTCCCTACCAGAAGCACTTCTCACAAAGTAATCATCAGCTTCCTGGAAGACATCATAGCTAGATTTGGCTTCCCTAGTAAAATTGTCACTGACAATGCTTCCCCATTCCGGTCTGAGCCTTTGATCAAGTTTTGTGAGCAATTTGGGATTTCACTAATTCACTCCACTCCCTACTACCCTAAGGGAAACGGACTAGCAGAGTCCTTCAATAAAAGCCTAATCAAGCTTATCAAAAAGCTACTGGAGGACAACAAAATAGCCTGGGACTCAAAGCTCAAATTTCCTCTTTGGGCTGATCGGGTGACAACAAAGAAATCCCTGGGCCTCTCACCCTTTCAACTGGTTTATGGAATAGAGGCCATTTTCCCCACTCAGCTTGCCTTGCATGTAGCCAGTCTCCTCCAGGACTATGAGGGAGAACCTAACCATGTGCTCAGAAGAATTCATCAGATGGTGGAGGTGCAGCAGATCAGAGAATAGGTCCTGGACATAGCTTATAATCATTAGCAGAAGATCAAGCAAGCTTTTGACAGGAAGAGAAAAAAGAAGGAATTTGAGTAGGGTGATCTAGTGCTTAAATGGGACGCACCCAGGAAGGAAAGGGGCAAGCACAATAAATTTGATGCCCTCTGGTTCGGGCCTTTCAAGATCCTTGAAGTATTCTTAAACAACACTTACAGGTTGCAGGATCTAGAAGGCAATGAAGTTTTCAGTGGCCCAGTCAATGGGCATTTCTTAAAGAAATGTTTTCTGTGAGCCACAGTTGGATATTTTTGTTTTATTTTGTAAATATTGTTTATGTTTTTGTTTTCGGACTAATAAATGACTCCATAGCCCAAAAGTAAAGGCACTAAGTCTGCAAAAGAGTTCTTAGAGCATCACAGGGACGCCTCTATCCCCCATGGAGCCAAATGTTAGTGATATTTCTTGTAAAGGGGGTTGGAATGTGAAAGAAAGGGTAAAAAACCCATTTGTCCTAAGTTTTGGTGTGAATGCGCCTGTGTTAAGTGAAAATCAAGTTTGAACGGCTGGGACTCACACGCCCGGATCAATAGTGCACGATGGATTTCGGACCCCCCTTGCCTTTCTACCTTTAAGCGGAGGGGGGGGGTCCAGAATCGGGGGTGCACCTCTCCAACGGTCCAGATTAGCGCCTGGATCAACAACGATAAAGGTGATTCCGGACCCCCCCCGCTTTTCTACCTTTAAGCAGAGGGGGGGGGGTCCAAAATCGTGGACGCAGCTTCCCGATGGCCATGATCGAGGAGCCCGGATCAACGGCTCATGAGAAGCCTCATCCCCCTCAGCTACCCTACCTTTAACCCGCACGGGCCCTTCTCCCGTCACGTCATCTTCCTTCCCGCCTTTCCACTGCTGCCGTGTGTCATCGCTCCCCTCTCTCTCACTCGTCCACATGGCCTTTTCCCCGTCTCATCATCCATTGTCCGCCCGCCATGTGTCCTTTTCCCTCCACGTCAACTTCTCATCAAAATGCGTTCCCTACGTCTACCCTCTTGCCCCCTGTGCTCGTTCCTTCTGCCAAGTGTCTCTCCTACAAGCCTTCCTCGCCTCCCTAGTTCTTCAGGCCTCGTCCTTGTAATCCGACGCCACCACCCTTGTCATGCACCTCATCCTTCGTGCTGGCCTCCATGCCTACCCATCCTTCAAGCTGTTCAGTTATTCCAGGTGGTGGCATGAGGAGTATTCCATATCCCGAAATGCTGAGTTGGCTGGGCCGTTCTCAATCCCAAGAAGTAGTTATTGAAGCGGTTGGTGGTGGTTAGACATCGTCTCCGCCATAATGGGAAAGTCCTGCATTGGATTAAAGGCACATCGATTCGCCGAATAAGCTGTCAGAAGATCGATCGTGTCTGCCATAAGTTGCATGACTATTCAAAGACTACGGCTGCAGAGTGTCAGAAGCCATGCAGACGCAAAGCCTTCATTGCAATTTCTTGGTTCCGCTGCTGTTGTTGTTTTGAGTATTTGTAGGCATTTTTTCCATTTTGGTATCTATCGATGGGAGAGCTAAGCTCCCGACTGTAAAGTTTCAGCAAATATTTTGATTTCCTTGTTATGCCTCTGTGTTTGAGATTTCTTGGTTTATAACAAACAATTCTCCCTTTTCCATCTATCTTTCGTCTCATGCCGGAGAATTCACAGTCGAATGATTCGCGTGGATTGAACAATCTTGTTATAATAAAGGATTTGTTGTGACATTGTTGTGCCCTCTGGTATCTGTATTTGAATGTGAAAGGATTTTGTGTTTGAATGCTTTCTCCTCCAGTCTGTTACAAACCGGATGTATGTGATAGACCTCTACACTCTTCTTGTACAAGTCTTCCCCCTGCTCACCCTTTATTACAACTCACTGTTTGGAGTTTATTAAGACCTCACTCGTCATGCATGCCTGGTCTGGTTTTTGAGTTGAGACGATATCATTCTGAGTTTCCTTCCATTTGATCACCCTTCAACAAATCATGACATTAAACTGATGGGCGTCGGGCTCTGCTCCTGCTAGCAAGTCAGGAGTGACCTCCGACTCCAACAATGTGTTCACCTAGTTTTTTGTATGTAGATGTTGCATGCCTTCCTACATAATAACTTATCTTCATTACATGTCTTCTTGCATACTGACCTCCTTCATGTCCGTTGTATTTTTCCATTTAAAAAAATAGAATGGTGGGAGAGGATGATGGACTCTTTGGCGGGAATGTAGACGAGGAGTTACAGAGGTGGATACATGTACTCTTATTTCATATTCCTATTCATTATTTCATTTACTGTCTGTATATTTGTTGTGATTGTTCTCACCCTTTATTTATTTATTTAATTTTTTTTGTTCTTTTCTTCCTTCAAATATAATTTTTTGGGTTTACCTGTATGTATATACTATGTATCTTTCTGCATATTCTCATGTTAATTGTATTCTATTTTCTTTTACATGACTAACTTGCCTTCATGTCCATTGTATATTCGGTGTTTCTACCTTGGAAGAAATAGGTTGGTTGGATAGGAAGATGAATTGTTTTGTGCAACAACAAAGGGTTCTATCATACAATCTTCGAAAAGGTATACCAACTGTGCAATGAGACTTTTTGCCCTCCCCATTTCTACTTTTTACATTTTCTATTATCCATTTTGTTTTCTAATTGCTCTGCTTAGTGGTCTTTTCGAAAATTCCTCGATGCGTTGGTTGGTGGACTAACGGTTTCACAATTATGGTCACGCTTCTACCTTATTCCATACTTACCCACTTTTTCAATTGCAAGTGCCGGGTTGGCGGGTTCAATATTTCTCCCTTGGCTTCCGAGGGTCTGTGATATACAGATTGGCTATCATGCCCTTTTCTCATGCCCTGTTTACTATTACACATTTTTACAGTCAAAAAATCAGAGGCATACAATTTGACGTTCGGGGCCTCATGTTTCCTGAGTATATTCCTTGACACCCTGTTTCATATTCCACCTCCTTCCACCCTACATGTGACATTAAGAACTATTATGGAAAATATACAATGCATATGCTTGTTTATTCCTTCTGATGTTCATCTATACATGCTTGCATCAGAAAAAGTTGGACTAGTGACATGGCCATGAGCAGTCAGTCATCCTAGACATCAACAGACCGACAAGGCCAAAGGTAAATATGCATAGATTATGTTCCTAGTATGTTTACCAAACCAATATCTTCAACTATTTATTAATCTATGGAATGGTGAATATGTTGATGTCATCTGCAATACATGGTTTGCAGTTCACAAGAAGTATCAACAAGTACAAGTGAGACGTCAAACATAGTGCAGGTTCCGCAGACCAAGAGGTGTGGTTGCAAAACTTTGGCTCCATAGTTCATTGAAGCTATGCGTCTACATGTAGATTTATGCCAGTAAAAAAGGAATACAAAAAAATAAATTTGCACACTACCATTCACTTTAGTTTTCCTATTCAAAAATTGTCACCAGATCTAGAGTTGTAACACCCAAAGTACTATCAATAGAGGGCTTGAACATCTGCTGAACCAGACAAGTGTTCATCGGGGACATAATGGTTGTCTATAGCACCTACTTGGATAAGGAAAACACAACTAGATCCATTATGCGTGCTGACATGACAGACAAGGAGGCCATGATGACAGTCACACTGACTATTCCTACACAACTTGTCTAGAAACATACATAAAAGATATTGCTGGGTAATGGGATATCCATTACAAATTTTAATATATTTCCCAAAACAATATATGACCGTGGTAATTGTGATAAGATTATTTCACTCAACGAAAAAAATATTGTGGAAAAAATTGCCACTGTTTGTTCAAAATATCGTTTCGTCCCGGACGCGACTATCAACCAACTTGCACAGAGTAGTGATATTTACCCAATCGGAACCATTGGCACAATTGTCACACTGGAGAGAAAAATCAGCTCACAACAAATTCTCCATATAAAGGATGGAGAGTCGGACAACGACAAGGAAATTGTACCGCTTTCCATATCCATTTTTGTCCTTTACTTTCGCATGTGCATGTATCTCGAGTAAGTTACACAAATATTGCACAGTTCCATGTTGCAGCTGCAATTGTTCGATACCTATTCAAATTTGTTTTTGTCAATGGAACAACAGTTGCATAAAGGGAAGTTTCCACTTATGCTCTTCAAAAATATAACAAAGAAAAGGGATGTTAGAAAAAGGATCTTTCTCACAACCCAAGCAACATTTGTAACAGAGTTGCGAGTAAACATAGTACAAAATCTAAAGGAACTAGCTAGCTCTACAACTGTTGTGCGTATACATCCACACAATCATCTTCACATTGCTTATACAAATAGCCTTCACCAAATTTCTGCAACTTTTTTATTTTTATTTTTTTTAGGTGGGGGGTGCAATTGTGTATTATATTGTTCAATGTATTAATTCCTATGCTTGTGTTTCTAGGTTGAAGGTGTTTTGGTTGCAACTATTCATACTCGAACCCCTTTGAGCTTGTATGTGCGAAATGCAACTCTCCTACTTCTGCTTTCGATTTGATAAGTGATGATATGATTGATTGTTTGTGATGTAGTGAAAAATGTCCATATATATATGGACATTGCCTCAATGCTGCCATCCAAATCGTGGGAAACACAATCGTGCATTGTACAATTAGGTAGCCTCTGTTACAAGATGTGCTTCCTAGGTTGGAAAAATTTTCGTATGAAGCTTACCTACAGAAAAAGGCAAGCAATGTCTACATGTTGCGTGACTTTTGGATACACAACAAATTTACCTTAAATGAGGACAATGCAATATTGCATATCGACTGAAGAAGGAGAAAATAAAAATAAAAATATCAAGCTTTGGCAGGAAACAAAAATATCTCGTGTGTCTCTATGATATTTCTTCAACACCCAGATGAATGTTCATCGGACTCGAGTAATTGAGATTACATGCGCATAATATTGTTCGGTCCAAAAATGGGAAGCATGGCAACCAACCCCATATATCCCATGGCCCCAATTATTTTTGTGGGAACATATACCAAATGTAAGAGAAAACCAATGCAACAACGTCTTTTCTTTGTGTATCAAATTGTTTGATGCAAAGGTCGATGCATGCTACTTTATGGAACCTTGTGGGAACTTGCTTGCGGTCTGTTTGAACTTGAGTTGGTTCTTGGTTGTATTCTTCGTCTGTTAATTTGTATATCACGGAAATCCGAGTGTTGTTTGGAGGACACAAAATACTATAATTGCAATTTTTTAGCCAGCTAGCCCGCAAGTCCACTGGTCAATTTGTATGGCGTTGTGACACAAATGTAGTATGTGGTGTTGGATTACTGAGAGGGGGGGTGAATCAGTAATAGAGCAATTTAACCATATAATCCAAGTGTTATATCAATGAAGCATTATTATCCAATAACTGTAGAGTAAATAAGCAATGAACAAATGAACAA
>ML839158.1:24126-38943 GCA_009831015.1 Picea engelmannii | reverse complement strand
AGCTAGTCAGGCTAGTTGTGAGGCCCTTTGGCTTCGCAAGATGTTGGTTGGATTGTTCGGTGTGCAGTTGAGGCCTACCGTGATTTACTGTGATAATCAGAGTTGCATTAAACTCTCGGAGAATCCAGTTTTTCATGACCGGTTTAAGCATATCGAGATTCGATATTACTTCATCCGTGATTATGTTCAGAGAGGAGCTGTGGAGCTACAGTACATATCTACTGAGGAGCAGGTTGCAGACATACTCACCAAGGCATTGAACATGGGCAAGTTTGCATTTTTCAGGGACAAGCTTGGAGTGGTGAGTAACACTTTCCTCGGTATGAGGGAGTGTTAAATTTTTAATTAAAATAAATTACCAAGGCAAGTGTTTCTCTTCCCTAGGTGCCTAAGGGGGAGAAAGTGTCGAATGTGGGTCCTAGTCATTTAATTTGTGAGATGCAAATTAAAAGGTGACTTTATGTTTAAAGTGGGGGTGAGTGAAGAGACACCAAATCTCAGCCACCCATCTGATCTAATCTTAACCGTTAGATTAGAAAACTCCTCACCTTCCCTCATGAGGTCGACTAAGGCAAGAGGGCGCATCCATTCTTGGGTAAATTGAAGAAGAAATAGTCTTGTTGAGAGAGAAAGAGACTCTTGGTGAGATGCCAAGAGGTTCTTGGTGAGATGCCAAGAACAAGGAAGTTGAAGCATTCTTGTTGAGAGAACAAGAGGAGCTCAAGAATTCTTTTTGAGAGAACAAGAGAGAGCAAGAGATAGGTCGAGCCGAAGAAAAGAGACAACAGTTGCAATTTCTGGGAGTATTGGCATGCATTCCAAGGTTGCCGAACATCATTTAGTTGCACAGAAATTGAGTCTTAGCAGAGTTTTGGCATGAATTTCGAGATAGTCCGTACAAAATTAATTGTTGGGATAGCCATACAGTTGTACAGATTTCTGGTTCAGAAATCGAGGAGAAAAGTTATAGGAATGTCCAGATAAGTTTGTGTAAATATCTGAAGATGAATATGCTGTAATAGAATTTCTCAGAAGCTCATAAATAATACAAAGCCCTCTCTCACTGGTTTTCCCCTTGTGGGTTTTTCCAGGGTCAAAGTTAGACCGAATATCTTTGTGTCTATATTTTCTGAGTTTTGCATATTACTGATATTTTATTTCTGCATTGAAAACGATGTTCAGAATCCTCATGTTTCAGTTCTGAAGTTTATTTTATGTTAAGTTTTTATATGCTGAAACACTGTTGTAACATATGCTGAAACACAATGTTGTAACATATGCTGAAACACAGTGCTGAGTCATATGCTGAAACACCGCTGTGAGTATATGATGAAACACAGTGTTGTAACATATGTTGAAACACAGTGCTGTAACATATGCTGAAACACAGTGCTGAGTCATATGCTGAAACACCGCTGTGAGTATATGCTGAAACACAGTGCTGTAACATATGTTGAAACACAGTGTTGTAACATATGCTGAAACAAAGTGCTGAGTCATATGCTGAAACACCGCTGTGAGTATATGATGAAACACAGGGCTGTAACATATGTTGAAACAGTGCTAAAACTGAGTTTGGCATTTAAATTTGGCTGAAAAATCAGTGAGACTGAAACTAGGTTGGGTTTTGAAAAAATTAACAGAACATGTGTGGGCACACCGGTTGGGCGGCCTTTCCCAAAGCTTTACCCTGCCTGGAGGTCACGGGGTCGACTCCTGCTGAGTGCAAAGGTTTTAACCAACAAATAGGTGACACGTGGTGGCCTTTGATTGGGCCACATGTCGCCATCCCATTCGTTGCCAAAAAACACGTCACATGCCAACTGTCTAATAACTTTCTTCCACGTCAGTGTACTGCTTTCCACGTCATCCATAATGCCTTCCACGTCATCGTCTGTACGGACTATATGGACTGTACAGTCAACACCCCTTTTTTGCATGTTTTCCATTTTGAACGGAACGCGATATCTCTCGCTCCTGACGTCTGTTTGAACCCAAATGAGTTGCGTTGGGTTCGCAATGACGAGGCCTACACTCTCGTTAAATTTGAAGCAATTTCGAGCATTTTGAATTTTTGAGCAAAATTTGATCCCCTGATCACTAATTCACCCCACCCTCTCAGTAATCCAACATGAACCTCACAATGGTAAGAATGAAACCACCATCATAAAAATATATAGAGACGATAAAAAAAAACTACCCTCATAAATTTTATGAAAAAATATTAATGTACTTTTGTTTTTAGATCTTAGCTTTCACGTTTCAATTGATTTTTCTCAATCCTAACATAGAGAGATGATTTAAAAAAACACAATTTTAAAAGAGTTGTAAGTAGTTCTTCTCAAATTTGCCAAATTTGAGGATCCAAAAATAATGCTTCTTTAAGAAAGGAATATTGAAGTGAAGAATAAGATTGAGTTTTGTTAAATCAAATATTCACCCACGACATTTATACATTGAACTTCACAATGGCGAGAATGAAATCCCAATTCTAATATATAGAGATGATAAAAAACAACCATGTTCATAAAAATGTACTATTGAACTTCACAATGGCCAAAATGAAATCCCAATTCTAATATAGAGAGACGATAAAAAAAGGACCATGGTCATAAAAATACATAGAGATGATAAAAAACAACCATCATCATAAAGTTTATGAAAACATATTACTGTACTTTTGTTTTTAGATCTTAGCTTTCACATTTAAATTGATTTTTTTCATAAGCAAAACTCTATCCAAATTATCACTATTTATTTATATAGTATCGGCAAATTAAAAAGCAAACTCAATATTAACATACAAAGATGATTTAAAAGAAACACAATCATAAAAGAGTTGTAATTAGTTCTTCTCAAATATGCCAAATTTGAGGATCCAAAAGGAATGCTTATGTAAGCAAGGAATCTTTCTAAACATTTCTCTTTCTTAAAAAATGTCACATTTGATAATAACATTCTCTTCCTTTTTGAAATTAAGAGGAGAAATATTTGAGTTTGGGTGTTGTGGATATTTGAATTTGTGATAAAAAATTAGGGTTTGTTCTACTATAAAAATAAATGAAAATAAATATAGCAGGGTATTTTCTATAAGAAAAATAAATGTAGGGGATAGTGTTTGATTTTATGATAAGAAGAAGTAATTTTTGTTATCATAAGAAAAATTAGAGTTTTTTTAATTAAAATATTAATGTTTAGTTACTATAAGAAAAATATGGTTTTATATTGATAAACTTTAATTTTTCAATAACAAAATCTAATTTATTTTATAAATATAATTATGTATTTTTATAAATACAATTACTATAATTACATATCTTTTCCTTTTCTTACCTCTTATAAATGATTATTTTTTTAATTTATGTTTAAATAGATTCTTTAAAATAATAATCAAAATATCATTAATGTGTTGGTATTTTGGGAATTATTTTAAATAATTTAATTCCAATTAAAAAGTATATAGATTTTGTTGATTTATACTTAAATAAATTGTTTAAAATAGTAATTAAAATATTACCATACAAAATAAATATACTTTTTAATTGAAATTAAATTATTTACAATAATTCTCAAAATACCAACACATTTAAATATAAGTAATAATCAAATTATTTAAAATAATTCCAAAAATACCAACACATTTAAATGTAAGTAATTGAACAAATTTAAACAATAATAATAAAAATGATATTAAATAAATAAAATATCAAATTAAAAAATCAACAATATTAAATAATTGTATCACTTTTTTTTTTTTTAAGAAAATGTGTTTAATTTAAATTTCTCTAATAAAAATATATTTTATCTAAAAAAAATATATTGTATCTAAAAAAGACAATATTTTATATCTTACACCAAATGCCTAATAACATAATATCAAGAAAAAAACATTAAAATATTTTAAATTAACATTTTGGAGTTTGATTGACATCAAAATATTTTTAATTACCAAATGACATAAATATCTTTCATATATTTATGACAAATTTTATTATAAAAAAATAATTTTGATGAAAAATTTATTTCTTTATAAAAAATAAAAAGAAAACACCATGACATGGAATGGTTAAAGATGAAAAACATTTTCTCCTAGAGTGTCCTTGTATGAACACATTACTTGTACCAATACCACAAAATCAATCACTCTTACTCATAAACGGATTTAAATTAAATATTTTACTACTATAAATCATAATTTTAAAACCCTTTCGTCTGTAATTTTCTGACAATCACAGTTTGCAACACCAATAAGTGAAATATATAAATGCATTATAATTTTATATATGGTTATTTGTAAGAAATAGATTTTACAATTAGAGATCGTATGCTATCAATGTCCTTAGAAAAAGTATGATTCTAAATTTCCTTCTATATAATATAAATTGTATTTTATGTAATATATCACATTAGTTCAAAGTTCCTATCTTTTTCACAATAAACTTTACCAGAAATTCATTCTTGTAACATATCGAACACAAGCCAACCTTCTCATGCGATGAACATTCACAATGTGATGAACATTTCCTCACATTACAATGTAATACAAACATCTTCATGTCGCAATGTGTTGGACATAGTAACATTACAATCTACCAAAACTAGCAACGTCACAATGTGATGAACATAGCCATGTCATCACAACGTGACAAGCATATCCTCACGTTCCTATGTGACACGCATACCTTGACGTCATATTGTGACACACATACCCTTGACATTTCATTGTGACACACATACCCTTGACATCGCATTGTGACAGTCGTATCAATGTGATGAACATTGCCTCACATTGCATTGTAACAAAGATATCCCAATGTCACAATGTGTCAAACATTTCCAAATGTCACAATGTATCGAACATAGTAACATTGCAATCTACCAAACATAGTAACTTCACAATGTGAAGAACATATCATTTTCCTTTCAATGTGACAAACATGACATATCCTCACATTCCTATGTGACACACATACCCTGACGTCACATTGTGACACACATACCCTTGACATCGCATTGTGATAGTCGTCACGATGTGACAAACATTTCCTCACATTGCATTGTAACGCAGATATCCCAAGGTCGCAATGTGTCAAAAATTTCCAAATGTCACAATGTATCAAACATAGTAATGTTGCAATCTACCAAGCATAGCAATTTTGCAATGTGACAAACATATCATTGTCCTTGAAATGTGCATAACATATTCATGTCGTCGCATTGTGATGAACATAAACATATGTCACATTGTGACGAATATATCCCTCTCTTTTCTATGTGAAAAACATATCCTTGCATTCCAATGTGATACACATATCGTGACATCATATTGTGATAGACATTTCTAAATTTTTCAATGCGAATAACACAACCCATTGTCATGATGTGATGTACACAACTGAATGTAGGAATGTGACAAAGATACACCAACATTTCCACGAGATGAAAATTTCCCAACATCACAATGTGATGGACATAACCCATTGTTGGAGTGTGAAAAACCTATTCCAACACCATAATGTGACAAACAAAACCCCTTCATCACAATTTGATGAGAATAAGATTACGATGTCACGTGACGAACAAAAGCTAATGTCACAATGTGAGGAACAAAACCTGATGTCACGTGACATCAGGTTTTGTTCCTCACATTTTGAGCATGTAAAGCAATAACCAAAGAAGATGTGAGGATACCTATTTTGATAACACTTCTTTGGTATTGTCTTGTTTTCATTCTTGATGGGTGGAAGTAGTCCTCTGGAGTTCTGGTCATTACTTGTCTTCTCTTCGTTTTTCTTCTTGAATGTCCTGAGGAGAGCATATGCATAAGATTTTGAGTTGCCTTGGATTTTTTCTTGAGAATAACCTATTCCATTTTTATTACCTGAATCCCTTTGTGCGGTAATAATATTATCCAATATTTTAGATCTATTCTCATATCTTGTCTGAATGAGTTTTGTATCAAGTTCTTTTCTTAGGTGAACTATTTTTTCCTCCATTCCTTCACAGGTTATTTGTTTTTCTTTAAGAGACTTTTCTAGACTTTCTTTGATCCTATTTTCTTCTAGGATTTGGTTTTTGAGGTTCCTGATGAGTTTCTCCATCTCCTCTTCTTTTTGTTCATGTTTTTCCTTTTGTTCAACTTCAAAATGTTTTAGCTATCTATATCTAGTTTTGTATTTTCTTAATTCATCCAAGGCACTGAGAAGTTCTTCTTCCATATTAACTTCTACTTCATATTCTAACTCTTTCACATGTTTAATGTCTTCTATATCATTAGAATCTTCAATGTATAGAAAAAGGACTTCATCATCATCGTTGTCACTAGACTCTGATGAACTGTTGTTTTCTTCTTTTGAGTAAAAGTTATTTTTCCCTTTGTAAAATGTTTTCTTGTAGTTGGGTTTTTCCTTTTTCTTGTACTGTTTGGTTTTGTTTTCTTCATATTCAGGGCCCTCCTTAGGATAGGAACACTTGGCTGAAAATGGCCAACCTTGCCACAATTAAAACATTCGAAAGGAAGCTTGCCTTTGCACTTCCCTGATCCTTTCTGAAGTTTTTTAATGAAATTTGCTTCTTCCACATCAGATTCTTCATCATGGATGGATTGAAGTTTCTGCTTCTGATTCTTTGTTTTCTTTAGTACCTTGAAGGATGCATCTCCTTGTGAGAGATTCTCATGACCTAACCTTAACTCATAGCCTGCGAGGATTCCATACAATTCATCCATGGTGAGTTTATCTAGATTTTCTCGATCTTCAAGAGTGAACACTTTAAGATTGTATAGAATAGGTAGTGTTCTTAGAATTTTTTCAACTAGCTCAATGTATGATACTTCTACTCCTAATCCTCTGATTGAATTAATAATATTATCAACTCTTTCTAAGTACTCAAAGATATTTTCCTCGTATTCCAGTTTTAGGCCTTCATATTGTACTTTGAGAGTCTAGAGTTTGTCCCTCTTAACCTTGGTATCTCCTACATATATAGTTTCCAATTTATCCTAGAGTTGTTTTGCATTATTATAGTTTAGTACCTTAGCAAGGATTTTCTTACTCAGTCCAGCTTGTAGTGTGTTTAAGGATTTTGCATGTTCCCAAAAAATTTTCCTTTCTTCTGCTTCTATCGGTGTGGCTTTTGGAAAATCATGTCCATTTTAAACTAATGTCCATACTTCCATTCCAATGGACATTAGATAGCTTTTCATTCTAACACTCCAGAAGACATAGTCTTCACCATTAAATAGGGGGATGTTTTATGACATCTTCAACTACTAATCCATTCTGATGTATATTCCTCTTCAAGTGATTTAAACCTTTTGTGAAGAGATCCACTCTGATACCAATTGAAGGATAAGATCCTGTCACTGAGAGGGGGGGGTGAATTAGTGAAACAATAATTTTATCAATTTTCTTTTATTTATGCAAAAAAAAAATTGACACAATATTTTATCGTCGAACCCAATTGGAAAAAACCACAAATGTTTTTCTATTAACTGTAAAATTTGTTTTACATGTTACATAGAAGGAAGATATTCTTCCTTTTTGATCAACACCAACTAATCAGGATGCACCCACACCCTTGTTTACTAGCACCAACTATTAGGAGTCTACGACCCCCTATTTAGTCAGCTACAATTGACAAGGAAGCACCAACTCCCTCTGCAGGCACCAACCTGCCTTTACACCACCCAACCACCCTTATTTTGTGAATCTGGAAAAAAAATTGTATCATGTATTTACGACATCTCTCTCTACTTCTGTGATTTAATATATCTTCTAATTCAGACTACAAAGACACTTTCTTCTAGCCACTCTTTCTCATTTATATATTCTTCAAAATGTAGTGAGTCTGCAACACTGTGTCCCTTTGTTTGGACCATCACACCCCTTCAATTAACTTAATCATAATAACTATTTATTTATTTTACTGAGAAAGATTTTCATAAATCGATCATAGATATGGATCAATTTCATCTTATTAACTCAATCCCTAATCTCTGCAAATATTGCAGAAAACGAAGTTTTGATGAGGCGCTTCCTTCAAACCATTAGATTTGACTGATAACACAAAACCACGGTCTTATCAACTTTAGCGACGTATTATGTTTTTATTTTTAAATGTATTATACCATATGACCAATGGAGATAACCGGATGCTAGGCCAAACAAGCGCTTGAGCACTTTATTAGAATCAATAGTCACAATTTAATCTCCCGATGATGGACGACTGTTGGGACTTCGTCGTTCGAAACTTTGGGACTTGCAACATGTCAAATATGTTGGAGCAGATTTCGTCGAATATATCAGATGGTTCATGTTTACTTTGCGGAACCAGATCAATGGTCAGATTTGATCCTTATATGTATATATCATTTTACTGATTTAATCTGATGGCTGGAACTTAATCAGGCATTGAGATAGATGGACACCATTTACTCCGAGACTTTGAATATTATACTTACACTATCCTTCCACTGTAACATGATCAATGGTTGAGAATACACCTGAAGTGATCTTCAGATCAGATGACTCATGTCCACTTTGGTACTCTGGCATTCGAGACATCAAGACTTAGGGCATATTCTAGTGGTAAAACTCCTTGAGTGACGTAAAATTATTATGTCACTTGATGACATGGCATGAGATGAGTGTCTATCATGTGTCACTCTGATTCTTGATTTGCACGTACCTTAAATTTCAATTTCAACTTGACACTTTTCATTATCTTACTGTTCCACGTGTCCTTGCTTACGTGGTTTAAAACATGTCCTTGCTGTCGTGGTCTACTGATGCAGATCTCCCACACGTCCTTGCTAGCATGGTCTGTTGATGTGGTCTACCACATGTCCTCTTGAATCGAACGATTGAGTCTTACTTCAGATGATCCGACGATCAAGAATTTATTTCCTGTCTCCGGCTCTCTAGGCTTCGAGAATTTCAAATCTCAAACTTTCTGTAGCATAACCTCCTCACATATTTAGACCTGAAGTGAATGATATTCGTTTGATCAATATATTTGATCAACAACTTGATTTGTATGCAATGTTGCTTTGTCTTAGTTTAAATCCAATGACCTTCCAAATTTTCTTATCCTATCATTCCACTTTATTTGATCCGACGGTTGATGGAAATTTGGGTAATAAAGAACTCAGCCTTTCTTCTTATCCTTTCCTTCCACTTAATTTTAATCCGATGACTGACAGGAATTCGGATAATCGATATCTTAGATCTTTCCTCTTATCCTGTCATTCCACTCAATAGTGATCCAACGACTATGAAGACACTCGAAGAAGATCAAAGATCAAATATGATTGCATAACCATAAATTTTGAGTCATTTAAATCTTCTTTTGTTCTCTGCAATTCATCTATGTCATTGATCTAGAAATTGCACACCAACGATCTTGATCTGATCTGATTGTTGAATAATCCCCCAACGATTCTTGTGAGATTCATCGTGCCTTCCCTTCTAAGATTTGATCTTAATTTGCTAACCCTCCTAAGATTTTATCTCAACTTATCATCACATCAAAGACATCGATTGTTGACATCAATGACACTATGTCCAACAATTTTTTTTTATGGATAATGGTATGAGTTTTGATATATTTGCAGGTAAGACTATTCTAGATGGATAGTACATGTCATGTCATTTCTGGTGGTATGTGGAACGTCACATAACCCCTTAGGGTTTGAGAGTTATGGCCTTACGAAGTTGGAGGACCCTCATATGTCATCTAGAAGCCCCAAAAGGTCAAAGTAGTCAAAGAGGTTTAAGATATTTTAGAAGGTAAATAATAAAGTGAAGTGATGAGTGTACTATAATTCAAGGTGAATACAAAATAAATTATTTAAATAATAAATTTAATTAGAAATTAGAAGTGAATACAAAAACGTCATAACTTATTCATAACATATCCAAATTCAGTAAGACCAAATGTTTTGGTTATAGTACAGTTTGTATTATTCTGTGTAACATTTTCATATTTATTCAAAAAATATTCTATGTGGGGCATGCTCTACAAGGTCTCTCTCTAGAATAAGCCAAAACTCAGCAAGGTATGTCATTTTTTCTATAAATCCATTTCTGAGAGGTTCCAAGTAGTCACACCTAGATAAATTGCATAAAACAAACGGAAGAACATTGTGTACTATTTTCATATCTTTATTCATTACAGGTACATAGTTATGATTATTTAAAGTTAGGGTTGTTGATTAATCCCAAACTAGTCATGTGAGAATAAAGAAAAGTTTGATCAAAATGCTAGTCTCTTGTTGTGAAAGTTAAGGAAGGCTTGCAACTATGTGATCATATACACTAGGATGATGAAATTGATGAGGGATTTTGGTTAAGGGACATGTTGGGTACATGGTTGAGACAAGTAATTGATGAGTTGGCACATGCATGAGGTGTATAGTTGGTGATGTTGGTACATATTGATGAGTCATAGTTGATGAGTAGTTGACACATGATTGGTACATACTTGGTTTTAGGCAACTGAGAGTGGGGGGTGAATTATTTGTTATTGTGATTAAACAATTATACCCATTTTAAACTCATTACATAACACTTAATGATGATCACAATAATTCAGGGAAGTAAACGATAGAGTATTCAACATCAATCACACACATGAAGTATATAGAGACAGATATTCCTGAGGAAACCCATAAAGGGAGAAAACCTCTTCTTCTTAATATGATAAGTAGTATTTATATTCTGTACATTATCATTCTTATGAGAAACCACTCTTTGTGAGGCTACCACCTTTATTTTACAAGCTGCAACTTGCTGAGAGAACAAACTCTCTGGTTTCTCTAGCACCCACTAGAAGGAAGAAACATATCCCTAATTGTTCTAACACCAACTAGATGGAAGCACCAACTTCTAGTCACACAGGAACCAGCCTATGTAATAGAGAACAATTGGTCTCCCTTGCACCACCCTACCACCCTGGTTTTTCTGGCTGCCACTAGATGGAAGCTACAACTTTCTGTGTTCAAGCACCCACTTGAAACACTGAGGAAAACAGTCCTCTCTAGAACCTCCCTACCACCCTTAGAGATAAGTCTTTGTTACTGAAATTCATTGTAGTGATATAGTATTAATCAATGGCTTACCAGTCTCATCATTGTTCTACTACACTTCTCTTCTCTACCTACATCAGTGTCTTTCTTCTGGCATCTTCTTGTGCTTTCTATTCTCTTGCTCTGTCTCTACTTGTGCACCTTGGATTTTTCTTCCTCTCTCAGATCATGCTTCACTGTTCTATCTCTTTCTGTTCATGCTTTATTCTCCATTACATACAGTTCAACTTATTTTTCACAGAAACAATTCAACCTCTCTCTGTCACAGCATTATCCTTTTATTCATGCTCTCATCCACCATTACACTCCCATATCCAACACTCAAGTTGGCCATCTCAAAACACTCATTTCGGGAAACTCAGAATGCTCAAGAGCCATGATTCCAACGCTCAGGAACAAATGATTCATCCGCTCAGGAATGATGATTCAATTAGTGTAATTGAATCCTAACTGATCAAGAAATCACAAGATGAAATAGTAACCCTTCGATTAGATTTGGTTTGATCAACACCATCAGATTATATCTTATTTAAATCTCTTATCTCACATGACCAATGGTGGTGACCATATGCTAGGATTTAACGAGCACTAGAGCACTTATCAATTCAACGGTCACGATTCAATATCCTAAAATGGATGACTGTTGTAACTTCGACATTTCACCCTTAGGAAATTTTGGGTTTGAAACCTTTCAAAACATCTGAATCAGATTTCCTGAAGAGATCGAACGATTTATGTTTATTTCACGAAAACAGATCAATCGTCAGATTTGATTCTTACAAGGCTTAATCTGACGGTTAGGACTTAATCAAACGTTGATATGGATGGCCACCTTTTACTCTAGGTCTTCAGCTACTATACTTACGCTATCCTTCCACTGTATCTTGATCAATGGTTGAGAATGCACCCGACATCAGATTGACGGTCGAGATCTCCTTCGGGTCTCTGGACTTCAAATATTTCAAATTACACTATCCTTCCACTGGAGTAGATCTATGGATGAGAATACACTCAAAGTGATATTTCAGATTAGATGATTCATGTCCTTGCTGATGTGGTCCGCTAATGTGGTCTACCATATATATTCTTTGCTAACGTGGTCTGCCACATGTCCTCTGCTGACGTGGTCTGCCATATATGTCCTTTGCTGACATGGTCTACCACATGTCCTTTGCCAATGTGGTTTGCCACATGTCCTTGCAGATGAGGTTTGATGACATAATATTCTTACGTAGATCTCCCTAATCTAACGATCATTGTATGTTCTCCAGATCCGATGGTCCTTATTCATTTCAAATTTTTAGCTCTCTAGGATTCAGGTTTTTAAAATCTCAAATTTTCCTGAGCGTAACCTCCTTGCCTCTTTATATCCTAAGTGAATGATGGTCATCGATCATGTTATTAGATCGATGGCTTGATCTATCTACGATGCAGATTTTCTAGCTTATCTTGTCCTTCCACTTGAATTGATTTGACGGCTGATGGGTATTCACATAAGTGAGATCTCAGATATTTTACCTTTCTTATCCTATCCTTCCACTCAAAATGATCCGACACTTGAAGCACATCAACTATCAAGGATGATTTCATAACCATAACTTGCGAGTGATTTAAATCATCACCAAAAATCCACAATTTGAAGTTGTGCATCATTGATGAGTCAACCACAATCGTCTATCTTCGAGGCTATAAGGTCTGACGGTCCTGAGTAATTGCGGGATTGGAAATAACACAAAATTTAATTCTAATTTCATTCTTCGTAATCTATCCTTGCCGTTGATTGGGCGATTGCACATCTGATGGTCAAAACTCATTCTGACTTAATTTGATCGCTTTTTGGATCAACCACAGTCGTCTATATTGGAGTCTCCAAGATCTGATGATCTAGACCAATTGAGATATTGGAACTAGCGAGTCGTTTAATTCTCCTTCTGATCTTTGCAATCTATCCATGTCATTGATCTGGTGATTGCGCATCCGACAATCATGACTTGATATGACTTAAACTTATCATTTGTTGGATCAACCACAATGATCCATATTCAAGTCTATGATATTTGACAATCTAGACCAATTGCGGCATTAGAACTAGTGATTCGTTTGAATATCCTTTCACTCCCTGCAATTCATCCCTACCATTGATCTGGGTTGTAGATCCGATGGTCACGATCCTTAAGTCCATGGTCACTCATATGACCAATGTGTAGCACACCCATTTTGAAACTCTGGGCTTACTCGGGCTCTGATACCCATGTGTACACACCATTTGTACAAAGCTCATACAGATATCATATATCCAACGCATTTAAACAAATAAACATGCATTTAACTTAAAGTAAAACATATCCTTACTGCTATCATTAAGCAATCCATAGCATTCCATATTAATTCGTATACACAGTGGAAAACATGATAACATTTACAGTAGAGACATGATAAAATGTGACAAAACATAGTTAGACACTTATCTTGTAACAATGCTGGAATCCACCAACCAAATGCAAGCCTTCCACAAACCTCCCAGCCTTAGACCGCACTGCTCATCAAATCAGCAGTGGGTCACCCCCAAGATGGGACTATGCTCCACCCCAAGGCAAGGAATCTAGGCTCAGGCTGAAGTTACAGGGAAAACAGTCACACACAACCACAAGGACGGAATGCTCTCCCAGAAATCTCCCATGCTCATTGCCCACAGAACCTCATTCCCCACATGCCTGTTCCACCCCAGTAGAATGCACCTTCTCTGTCACCTGGACAGTCCTTCAGCTGCCAATCTCCCTTACCTTGGGTTACAGGAACAGACCGGACTGGAAGTCTCCGGGCTCTATGGCAGCTACAGGGTTCCTACCAGGAGTTCTCTCCTGCCCCTGCGCACTCTCTCACCTGGAGGGAGTCACTCACAGGCCAAAAATCCTCACATAGTCTAGTACTGTGTAGTCTCAACAATTCCACAGGAAAACAGACACAGGATTTCCAAAAGTTGGATTCTGCAATCACAGGATGGCTTCACAGTCATGGCTTCGGAACAGGAAATGCTCGCATAGGCTCGCTCAGCTTTCCCGAAAAAGTAAGACTCTTCCCCAAAATCAACACAGGCTTCTCGTAGGCTGGGGTTACATGCATAGGATTTCTCATAATCAGAAAAGGACATTCAAGTCATAGGGTCTCACGAAGGTTCTCTACAGGAGACGGGTTAGTCATACTGCTTAGAGCTTTGTACGCGTTTAGACAATCCGGTGGAATGGGAATCCCCCCTCCTTCTCACGGCTTACCCTGGCCATTTTATTTGCATGCACGAGGGTTGACACTTGTCACCCATGGAACTGCATGCGTTCCACCAGCACACGTTCCTCCCACCACTTGTGAATTCACGTGTCCTTCCAAAAGGACTTAGGATAAAAACATATGATGCACATAACTTTTGGAATAATATTAAAATATTATTCCCAGGCTTAAGCCCCCCCTAGGATTAGCCCCTAGGCTCAACACTTAGCCCCTTTCCCACCTTCCAGCCCCTATTTCCTTTCCCACTCTGTGGATGCTCAGTCCCCCTTCACTCATTCATCGTGGTCGGTTTGCACCTGGTGATGTTTATATTTTATTAAGTGTTCTGCATGATTACATATACAACAACAGGCTCCTGGCCTTCAATACTCAGGCTCCCTGGCCTAACAACACATAAGCCTCCAGCTTATGAAAACTTGGCTCACCAGCCTATAAAACATGATTAC
>ML839158.1:0-18583 GCA_009831015.1 Picea engelmannii | reverse complement strand
AAGAATGGAAAGGGGGGTCCGGAATTCACATGAGCATCGTTGATCAAGGTGAATTAATCTCAACTGTTCGAGAGTTGCAAGGATGATTCCGGACCCCCCCCCACCACCACTAAAGGTAGAACAACAAGGGGGCTCTAGAATGGAACCTCAGCCGTAGATCTAGATGGGTGCACTCTGGCCATCTAGATCTACTCGTTACTTATCTTAATGCACATTCGTGCCCTGGCTTAAAGTCATCATCTCTTCCTCACATATAACGGTCGTCACAGACTCTGAGATCCTCCAAAGTAATCTCATCCGTTCATCGGGACTTAGCCCCATGCTAAGGTCTCGACAGTATGGTCGGGATTATCACGACGAGAGTCTGAGTTCTTTGTCAACGGAACTCCCGAATCCCCGATTTTCCGAAATGGGTAATCTCTCAACAGATGGCCATCTCAAATCAGATGGCCCATGACTACTCCAGGGTTTCCACCATGGAAAGTCCCGATCCTTTCAGGGTTTTGGGCTTCCAAACGCTGATGCACTCTAACTCCTGTTAGCCCTCTGGGCTAGACTCATGGTTCACACAACCTCCCCTTATATGACCACAGTCATATCTCCTATCGAGGTTTCAGACTTTCTAATGCCGAAACACATATGTCCTCAGGATTCGTGATTCCCCAAACCCCGATTTATCGATGGATGGCTCTCCTTCCGGAACTTTCCTGACTACCTCAATCTTGGCCACGCGTCCCCAAGAATGGACGGTCCTCGCCGCTTCTTGCTATTTCGCGATTTTTCAATTTCAAATGCTCCGGGTGCCTTGTCTTCAGGGTTCGCAAAATGTCGAACCCCGATATGCCGATGGGCTCCCAATATCACCCACGTCTCCCAACTAATGGACAACTCAGATCGTTCCCATGACTTTTACCATGAAAATTCCCGACCTCCTTCGTGACTCTCGATATCGCGATTCCTGATTTCCCAAAATGAGAAATCTCACGACACGTGTCCTCCATCTTTCAGACAGTCTATATCTATTTCGGATATTTTGCCCCTAGTCTCTAAGATTTAACCTTCAGACATCTCTCTATAGATCCTACAGCTGACGGGGCTTTCGACCGAGATCTGACGGCTCAGACGGTTCCTAACCAATTCGAAATTTCGCGTATCGCGATTTCCACATTCCTGTGTATTTCAAAAGGAATTTTAATCCCTATGCACATTTTTCCAGATCTGACAGTCACGAGGGCTTGCCTTCCCTCTCGAAAAAATCCTAAGGTTCTAACACCATTGGTGTAGAGACCTGTGTCCCTGTGGCCATAGACCACACCAGCTACGGTTTCACTCACCGTTATACTTCTTGAGCTCGTAAGCACGGTCAAGCAACTGCTTGACACTCCGAAACAAACCAAGGTCCAAAATTGGTCCTCCAGACCCACTTTCCCTTCACATTCTCGGTCCAAAGACCGCTCCATTGGCCCATCTAGGCTCAATGTCGAAACCTTGGCTCTGATACCAATTTGTAGCACACCCATTTCGAAACTCTGGGATTACTCGCACTCTGATACCCATTTGTACACACCATTTGTACAAAGCTCATACATATATCATATATCCAATGCATTTAAACAAATAAACACACATTTAAATCAGAGTAAAACATATCCTTATTGCTATCATTAACCAATCCATAGCATTCCATATTAATTCGTATACACAACGGAAAACATGATAAAATTTACAGTAGAGACATGATAAAATGTGACAAAACATAGTTAGATACTTATCTTGTAATAATGGTGGAATCCACCAACCAAATGCAGGCCTTCCACAAACCTCCCAGCCTTAGACCGCACTGCTCATCAACTCAGCAGTGGGTCAGCCTCGAGCTGGGACTAAGCTCCACCCCAAGGCAAGGAATCTAGGCTCAGGCTGAAGTTACATGGAAGACAATCACACACAACCACAAGGACGAAATGCTCTCCCAGGAATCTCCCACGCTCACTGCCCACAGAATATCATTCCCCACATGCCTGTTCCACCCCAAGAGAATGCACCTTCTCTGTCACCTAGACAGTCCTTCGGCTGCCAATCTCCCTTACCTTGGGTTACAGGAACAGACCGGACCGAAAGTCTCTGGGCTCTATGGCAGCTACAGGGTTCCTACTAGGAGTTCTCTCCTTCCCCTGCACACTCTCTCACCTGGAGGGAGTCGCTCATAGGCCAACAAACCTCACGCAGTCTAGTACTGTGTAGTCTCAACAATTCCATGGGAAAATAGACACAGGCTTTCCAAAACTGGATTCGTAAATCACAGGATGGCTTCACAGTCACGGCTTCAGAACAGGAAATGCTCTCATAGGCTCGCTCAGCTTTCCCGAACAAGAAAGAATCTTCCCCAAAATCAACACAAGCTTCTCGTAGGCTAGGGTTACATGCACGAGATTTCTTAGAATCAAACACAGACATTCGAGTCACAGGGTGTCACGAAGGTTCTCTACAGGAGACGGGTTAGTCATACTGCTTAGAGCTCCGTACGTGTTCAGACAATTTGGTGGAATGGGAATCCCCCCTCCTTTTCACGGCTTACCCTGGCCATTTTATTGGCATGCACCAGGGTTGACACTTGTCACCCATGGAACTGCATGCGTTCCACCAGCACACATTCCTCCCACCACTTGGGAATTCACGTGTCCTTCCAAAAGGACTTAGGATAAAAACATATGATGCACATAACTTTTGGAATAATATTAAAATATTATTCCCAAGCTTAAGCCCCCCCCTAGGCTTATCCCCTAAGCTCAACACTTAGCCCCTTTCCCACCTTCCAACCCCTAATTCCTTTCCCACTCTGTGGATGCTCAGTCCCCCTTCACTCATTCATCGTGGTCAGTCTTCACCTGGTGGTGTTTATATTTTATTAAGTGTTCTGCATGATTACATATACAACAACAGGCTCCTGGCCTTCAATACTCAGGCTCCTTGGCCTAACAAAACATAAGCCTCCAGCTTATGAAAACTTGGCTCACCAGCCTATAAAACATGATTACAATTCCTTTCCAAACATGGTTTACAATGGGGCTCGACCTTCGGGACACTACACAACGTCTATAAAATTAGATGATCAATACTATCGATTTCTTGATCGAACGATTGTTGAGGCTTCTCACCCTGAGCTTACGCTTTTCCTTTCGAGATTTGATCTCTGTGTATCGTTCTCTCCTTTGAGCTTATGATTTTCCTATTTTCCATTGTCAATGTTGTTCTTTCCATGAATGACAAGAAAAATCTTCCTGTAAAATATGCCAACAATTTGCCCCTTTGGTATTGATGGAAACCCTGAAAGGTTGCACTATTCTTCTTAGACCTCCAATTGTAGCATACATACCAGACCTTTTCTCCCACTTTTACATCAATTTCAAAGAAAACATGCTCCCCCTGGGCTGTTACAGTACTTTTCGAAGGTATCAGATATTCAACCAACACATACTCCCACTTATAGGATGGACTCTCTTAGGTGAGAGAAAGGATGACAGCCAGCTTCTGACGGAGATATTCAAATAATGTCTTGGTTATGGGTTTAGTAAAGATGTTTGCAATTTGTTTTGTGGTTGGAATGTAATGAACTTGAACAATTTGATTGGTGACCTGCTCTCTCAGAAAATGGTATTTTATGGGGATGTGCTTGGTCTTGGTGTGGAATACAAGATTATTTGACACACTAATTGCATTAGTATTATCACAATGAATTGGGATCGATGCAATATACTTTACCTCCAATTCTACAAGTGTCTGAATCATCCATAGTACTTGGGTACAACAAGTGGTAGCTACTATGTATTCAGCTTCAGTAGTCAATAAGGAAATGGAACCTTGCTTCTTTCTAAACCATGCTACAAGAGAATCTCCTAATAAGAATGCACCTCCACTCATGTTTTTCCTTTCATCCATGTAGTTAGCCCAATCAACATCTGAATAAATTGATAATTGAAAATTTTGATTCCTAGGATACCAGAGGCCATAGTTCATTGTTTCTTTCAAATATCTAAATATTCTTTTTACAGCTAGCAAATGACTTTGTTTAGGTGCAGACAGATACCTTCCTACCATTCCAACAACATGCATTATGTCTGGATGAGATGTTTTGATGTACAACAGACTGCCTATCATAGACCTATATGAACTTTGATCAACATTAGTTGAGTCATTATTGAAGCAGAACTATCGGCCCTCAGGCCGAGATCCACTCATGGGATCATTCTTTATCTCCCTCGAGCCAAATCGGCTCTTTTGATTCATTGTTGGAATCTCAATTCGATAGATCCACAGGTCCTTTTTGGTATCTTCCCTATGCGAACAGTAGTAGGCACAAGCTCCCCTTCTCCATGCAACCACAACGCTGTGACCAAGGCCCAATTCCAAAGGCGCTTGTTGCAATTCGCAAATTGTGAGTTCATGAATCGAGACTCCCGACACTTCCTTTCCAATATCGTGATACCCGAAATGCCGATACGAGTATGGCTCTTCCTTTGTCAGCACCTTCCTTGCACGACTGTCGGCTAGGCTAAGCACTAGCACCTCTCGCTACTTGCACCTTTTTGAGTTGTGGTGTCCAACCTTGGCACCTTCCTTTCATGAAATCTTGAGAAGCAATGCTGACTTTTCTCCTCGCGTTCTCGCTACTTGTGACTTTGTGAGTTTTAATGTCAAACTCTTGTGCTCTTATCTCACGAATCCCCGAGACGTGAGAAGTCAGCGGAGTGTTGACTCCTTCCAATAGGTGACATGTGTCCCCCTGTCTATTTCCCGGGCCCACCTTATGATTCTGCCACATGTCTCTTATGCCCAACTTCGACACTTCACGACTTCACTTCCCGAAGCACTACCTCCTTTGTATCCCGACACCCGAAGTGCCGAGATCCAGAACTCCTCACTAATCCTTATCACAACTCGCGAATTAAGGAATTTAGGGACAAAATTCTTGACTTCCTATCCACCGATATGCCAAAATGCCGAAATTCCGACACATCATCAACGTGGGTCCCACAATGGAACTTCCCACCTTTTTGGAGTTTTTCAAACTTTGCGAATCCTGATGCTAAGATTTTGGTTCACTAACTCATGAAAACCCGAAATGAGATTACATGAGTGATCCAATGACCCCTCTTGGCTTCATATCCTACGGCTATCGTAGCTCCTCACAATTTTTCCACTCGCGATTTGGAGCACCCAATCTTTGGGCTCTCACCTTGCGAACCTTCGAGTTCGCAAGATCCCTTGATCTCTGCCACCTGTCCTTCTCCGATGGATGGTTGTGATTCTCTTGCGACTTTTCCACTCACAACGTTGAAGGACTTCCCTTTTTGATCTCCGATGTCTAAATCCCCGATATGGGTGATCTCGCGACATGTGTCCTTCTTCTGACGGACGGCTCAGATTCTTTCACGGTTTCGCGACTTCTCCTTTCACAACCTTGCGAATCTTGATGCAAAGGTTTTAAACCGTAACTCACCTACTCCTTTGCATGATCTGACGGCCCTCATAACTTCGCAAATTCTCCACGAAGAATTTCGACCGTCCAATTCCTCCTTAACAAATCCTGAAAAATGAACAAGTATGCCTTCACAAAACTTGTCCACCAGCAAAACAACTTCGTTGCACCTCCTTTCGACACTTCAAGGCACTAGCCCTCTTGAGATTCTCTTCGACAACTTCGAACACTCTACCCATTCTGAGCTTTCTCCACAACTCGAGTCTTCAAAAAGACTCCTCCACACACTGTTTGTGGCAATTCTTCAAATACTTCCAAGTATTTGAATTCTTAGGCTCTACGCACTCTCTTTGCAGCAACAATCCTTCAATTCTTCCCTCAGGTTACAAAATTTGAGAATCTACTCGGCCTGTGCACACCTTGCACGGCTCTTGTGCTTAACTTGAACTTCTGCGAGAATGAGAACAATGTTATCTCTCCTGAGCTTGCAGAGATGAAATCTAACTTCTGTCAACGCACACCTTGCAGACAATTTCACTACACTCCTTGCAGGAAAACTCTTGCTTAGACAAAGAAATAATTGAAACTCATTCCTTTCTCTCCCTCTCTTCAGATTTCAGACATTTAATATGAAATCATACATTCATGCATCAAAGAAAATGCATAACAGAGAGTAAACAAACATATATCATTCAGCATGTACAACACAGAAAGCAATTGGACACCATGAGTCTGAACTAAAGATCTTTGTATTAATCCAGAACTTTTGTACATCGGTTTTTACTCTACACATCTCTCTACTTCTTCTTCTCTATGCTCTATTGATCGTGCTTCTAATGTTACAATGATACAAGTGAGGGTGTCTATATCCATTTTCCCTCCGGCTCCTAAAACTATCTAATCTATGAATTCAAAGCTACCTACTTACATTTACTAGCATAAATGCCTCTTAGTCCTTCAGACGAGATTAGGATGCTCAAGGTATGGTTACAATCTACAAACACACCCTTTCTTAATTGTTTCATTTATGTTTGGCGTATCAAACTTCAAAACATTTCAAACAATTCATCATGTGCCAAAATGCATTGGCGTTGTCCCACACTTGCTTGTTGTTGGCGATGCTCCTACATCATACTCCCTCGCTTGAAAATTTTCATGGGATCCTATCCATGAGCTCTCACGAGGTCTGTCCATGCTTCTAAATTTCTGTTTCATTTTCCCAGTTGGCATCTTCAACTAGATGTCCCTTCCACTTGACCAAGT
Source organism: Picea engelmannii (assembly GCA_009831015.1). NCBI lineage: Eukaryota > Viridiplantae > Streptophyta > Pinopsida > Pinales > Pinaceae > Picea > Picea engelmannii. The sequence continues at coordinate 11,844 of ML839158.1, read as the reverse complement.
ATTCAAAATATTCCTTTCGCCTGGTCCTCTTACTAACTCTTTTGTCCAGTATGCTTTCCATCTATGGCTTCTCTACAACTGACATTTTTTTTGTCCAATGAACCTCTAGTTGTTTATTGTCTTCTCCAGCCTTTTATGGGTACAAATCTAAGACATTGAATATCGAAGAAATTATGATCCCATTGGGTAATTCAATCTCATAAGCATTTGCCCCAAATTTCTTCAAGACCTTACATCGTCTGATCCTCTTCATCTTCAGTTTGTTATATGTTCCTCTCATAAATATTTCCTTTAGTAGATGTGCCAGAATCAAATCACCAACCTCAAATTGAATTTGTCTCCTATGTTGATCTGCTCTACACTTATACTCTTGGCTTGAGTTCTACAATCGCTCCTTCACCTGGCTATGAAGTTCCTTCATTGCTTTAGAAAAATCTTCTGCACTAACACTTCTTATCTCATCCCATTCTAAATTCCTCAGTTCAGGTACTCCTCTTGGCTGTGTCCCATAAACAATTTTGAATGGAATCTGCCCTGTGCTTCTGTTGATTGAACCATTATAAGAAAATTCCACCTGTGGCAGAATATTGTCCCACTGACTGTCGTGTTCTGTCACCAAGCTCCTCAGCAAGTCTCCCAAACTTATGTTCACAACTTCTGTCTGTCCATCCATCTGAGGATGATAAGTTCAACTGGATGACAAGTTTGTTCCTATCTTTTTCCATAAGGTTCTCTAGAAGTGTCCCACGAACTTGGTGTCTCGATCCGAAACTATGCTCCTTGGCATGCCGCGAAGTTGAATGAATTCTTTGAAAAACAGATTCGCAATGTGAGTTGTGTCACTGGTTTTCTGATATGGTATGAAATGTGCCATCTTAGAAAATATATCCACCACTAGAAAGATTGATTCAAACCCTCTTTGTATTCTTGGCAGCCCCAATATGAAGTCCATGCTTACTGCATCCCACAACCTCTCAGGTATGGGTAACGGTTGATAAAAGCCTGCATTCTTCCTCTTCCCTTTTGAATGCTGACAAATTATGCATTTGTCCACGAATATTTTGACGTCCACTCTCATTCTTGGCCAAATATATGACTCGTTTAACTTTGAGAACGTCTTGTCATGACTGAAATTTCCAACCAATCCTCCACTATGTTTCTCCTTCAGCAAATTCTCCCTCATGGAGCATTTTGGAATACAAAGTTGATTACCCTTAAACAGTAATCCCTCCTAGATCATGTATTCTGTCCATTGGCTTCTGTCCCTGAGAATTGGATTCTCATTTTTTCATATGCCTCCTTAAAATCTAGATCATCTCTGTACATGTCCCTGAGATCATCAAAACCCAGGGTTTTGAATCTGAACTCCTGCAACAACAAACATTTCCTGCTCAAAGCATCAACAACTTTGTTAGCAGTTCTAGAAATATGATTAATTACAAAAGTAAAGTTCTGCATGTATTCAACCCATTTTACATGTCTTTGATTCAACTTCTCCTGTTGAGTCACAATTTGCAAAGCATGATTGTCACTGTATAAGAAAAACTCCTTTGGAATCAAATAATGCCTCCATTTCTCCAATGCCTGAATAATAGCATAGAACTCCTTGTCATACGTAGAGTATTTCACTTTTGCTTCATTCATCTTCTTGCTGAAGTATGCTATCAGCCTGTCTTCTTGGTTCAAAACTGCCCCTATTGCAAATCCACTTGCATCACATTTTACTTGAAATGTCTATTTAAAATCTGGTAACACCAAAATTGGTTGTTCCATGGTTTTCCTTTTTAGCAAATTAAAACTTTTCTCAGCCTCTTATGTCCAGTGAAAAGACTTGTGTCTCTTCTTCACCGTGTCCATCATCGATGCACTAATTCCACTAAAATTCCTGATGAACTTTCGGTAGAAACTAGCCAATCCGTGAAAACTTCTCACCTCAAATATATTCTTCGGTGATGGCCAATTCTTAATTACCTCCACCTTATCTGGATCCATCCTCAACTTATCTGCAGAAATAACAAAACCCAAATAAATGAGCTCTGACTTCATGAATGAGGATTTCTTCATGTTTATCAACAACTTCTCTTGTTGTAATCTCTTCATCACTGTAGCCAAATGTTTCAGATTCTATGCCTTTGTTTTACTGAAAATCAGTATGTCATCAAGATAGACAATGACAAATTTTTCGATGAAATCCTTCAGGACTTCATTCATCAACCTCATGAAAGTACTTGGTGCATTTGTTAAGCCAAATGGCATAACAATCCATTCATACAACCCTTCATTAGTCTTGAAGGTTGTCTTCCATTCATCACCTTCTCTCATACGAATGTGGTGATATCCACTTTTCAAATCAATCTTCGAAAAAAATTTGGCTCCACTCAAGCAATCCATCAAATCATCCATTCTTGGCAATGGAAATATGTACCTGATGGTTATCTTGTTAATCTCTCTTGAGTCAATACACATCCTCCAGCCTCCATCTTTCTTTGGACTGAGCACTGTCGAAACAACACATGGACTCAAGCTTTCTCTAACCAACCCTTTGTCCATTAAATCCTGGACCTGTCTTTTGACTTCTTCATTCTCCTACGGCATCAATCTGTATGCTACTTTATTTGGTAAACTAGCTCCAAGTATGAGATCAATATGCTGACTCACACTTCTGATCAGTGGCAACAAACGAGGTAGTTCGTCCACTACTATGTCAACAAACTTTTCCAATAGTTTCTAAACTTCTTTCGGTAAATCATCTACCCTTGTATTGGTTAAAACAATTTTAGGCTTCCTGACCACAATGAATTGCGGTTCTTCCTTCTTCTTAACCTTTGTAAGAAGTTCCTTTTCATTCATGAGAAGTACAGTGTTGCTTACTTCAGGTTTCACCTCCTTATCCTTGATTGGAAGCAACATGTGATTTCTCCCATTCTTCTCTAGGGTGTATGTGTTCTTCCTTCCATCATGAATCACATTTCTATCATATTCCCATGGTATACCCAGCAATAGATGACAAACATCCATGGGAATAACATCACAGAGTATTTCATCTTTATACCCTCCTATTTTAAACTCAACTAATCATTGTTTAGTGACATTTACCTGATGTCCTTTCTGTAACCATGAAACTCTATATGGACTTGGATGTTCAATAGTCTCTAGCTCCATATTTTCTACCATCTCTGTAGAAACGATATTGTCTGTGCTACCACTATCCACGATGAATTTGCATGCCTAGTCTTTGGTCTTGCAAGAGGTCCGAAAAAGTTTGTTCCTTTGGACCGAACTCTCCACCTCCTTCTCTGGTGTTAAGAGAACTTTTCGCATCATCAACGATCTTCCACCTTCAACATATTCTACCTCAAAATTTTGCCTCTGTGCTTCGGTAATGTGAGTCTCACCACCTTCTTTCTTTTTGTCTGGACACTCATAATATTTATGTCTGACCTTTCCACATGTGAATCATTTCACCACTCCACCTCTTCTTCTTCCTCTACCTATGGTACGAGGAAAAATGTTTCCATCAGCATACTAACCTCCCTGTTCAGTATGCTTCCCTCTCTGAGAGCTTCCACCTCTCTTAGTATGAGTCTAAGGTTTCTTCCACTCTTCCTTGGGTTTCTGATTTCTATACTAGGCAACTGATTTGCCTCTGGGCTGACTTCTGCCTTGGCCTCTTCGACCTTGTTTTCGACTCAACTTCTCTTCATCTTTCAGAGCCATCTGATAAGCATCTTCCACCATTCGGATGGTCATCATGCTCATCTCATCCTGAATGTCATGCGACCACAACGCTGTGACCAAGGCCCAATTCCAAAGGTGCTTGTTGCAATTTGCAACTCACGAGTTCATGAGTCGAGACTCCCAACTCTTCCTTTCCAATCTCGCGATACCTGAAATGCTGATACAGGTATGGATCTTCCTCTGTCAGTGGCTTCCTTGCGTGACCACCGGTTAGGCTAAGCGCTAGCACCTCTCGCTACTCACACCTTCGTGACTTGTGACATCCAACCTTGGCACCTTCCTTTCACAAAATCCTTAGAAGTGATGTTGACTTTTCTCCTCGCGTTCTCGCTACTCACGAATTTGTGAGTTTCAATGTCGAACTCTTGTTCTCTTATCTCGCGAATCCCTGAGATGCGAGAAGTTAGTGGAGTGTTGACTCCTTATAATAGGTGACGTGTGTCCGCCTGTCTATTTCCCGGGCCCGCCTTGTGATTCTTCCACGTGTCTCTTATGCCCAAATTCGGTACTTCGTGACTTCGCTTCCCGAAGCGCTACCTCCTTTGTATCCCGACACTTGAAGTGTTGAGATCTCGAACTCCTCGCTACTCCTTATCACAACTCATGACTTCGGTACTTTTGAGACAAAAGCCTTGACTTCCTATCCACCAATATTCCAAAATTCTGAAATTTCGACACGTCATCAACACGGATCCCACAACAGAACTTCCCGCCTTTTTGGATTTTTTCAAACTTCGCTACTTCGCGAATCCTGATGCTAAGCTTTTGGTTCTCTAACTCATGAAACCCCAAAATGAGATTGCATGATTGATCCAATGGCCCCTGTTGGCTTCATATCCTTTGGCTTTCCTAGCTCCTTGTGATTTCGCCACTCACGACTTGAAGCACCCAATCTTTGGGCTCTCACCTTGTGAACCTCCAAGTTCACGAAATCCCTTGATCTCTACCATCTATCCTTCTCTGATGGATGACTGCGATTCTCTCATGACTTCACCACTCATGACGTTGAAAGAATTCCCTTTCTGACCTCCGATGTTTGAATCCCCGATATGTGTGATCTCACGACACGTGTCCTTCTTCTAACGGATGACTCAGATTCTCTCATGGTTTCATGACTTTGCCTTTCGCAACCTCATGAATCTTGATGCAAAGGTTTTAAACCATAACTCCCCTGCTCCTCTGCATGATCTGACGGCCCTTGAAACTTCATGAATTCTCCACAGAGAATTTCAACCGTCTAATGCCTCCTTAACAACTCCTGTGAAATGATCAAGTATGCCTTCATGAAACTTGTCCACCAACAAAACAGCGTCGCTGCACCTCCTTTTGACACTTCAAGGCACTAGCCCTCTTGATCTTCTCTTCCACAACTTCAAAGACTCTACCCCTTGTGATCTTTATCCACAACTCGAGTCTTCAAAAAGACTCATGCATGCACTCTTTGCGGAAATTCTTCAAATACTTCCAAGTATTTGAATTCTTAGACTCTCTGCACTCTCTTTGCAGCAGCAGTCCTTCAATTCTTCCCTCAGGTTACAAACTCTGAGAATCTACTCGGCCTGCACACACCTTGCATGGATCCTGTGCCTAACTTGCACTTCTGCGAGAATGAGAACAATGTTATCTCTCCTGAGCTTGCAGAGATGAACTCTGACTTTTGTCAACGCACACCTTGCGGACAATTTCACTACACTCCTTGCAGGAAAACTCTTGCTCAGACAAAGAAACAATTGAAACTCATTCCTTTCTCTCCCTCTCTTTAGATTTCAGACATTTAATATGAAATCATACATTCACGCATCAAAGAAAATGCATAACAGAGAGTAAACAAGCATATATCATTCAACATGTATGACACAGAAAGCAATTGGACACCATGAGTCTGAACTAAATATCTTTGAATTAATCCATAACTTTTGTACATGGGTTTTTACTCTACACAACTCTCTGCTTCTTCTTCTCTATTCTCTATTGATCATGCTGCTAATGTTACAATGATACAAGTGAGGGTGTCTATATATGTTTTCCCTCCGGCTCCTAAAACTGTCTAATCTACGAATTCAAAGCTACCTACTTACATTTACAAGCATAAATGCCTCTTAGTCCTTCAGACGAGAGCGGGACGCTCAAGGTCTGATTACAATATACAAGTACGCCTTTTCTTAATTGTTTCATTTATGTTTGGCGTATCAAACTTCAAAACATTTCAAACAATTCATCATGTGCCAAAATGTGTTGGCGTTGTCCCACACTCGCTTGTTGTTGGCAATGCTCCTACATCAATTATCCTTTCTTAACTTTCATCCAGTGACCATAGGTGTGCTCACGGGTTTAGAATCTTCCATTTGAAACCTTTTCAATATTTCTCTTAGATATTTTTCCTAAGAAAGAAATATTCCTTCAGACCTCTGAGTAATTTGCAGACCAAGAAACAATGACAGTTCCCCTATCATATTCATTTCAAATTCAGACTGCATGGTAGAAGCAAACCATTGTAACAAAGATGCATTATTACTTCCAAAGATGATGTCATCTATATATACCAACACAATGAGAAAATCATTACCCTCTATTTTGATATATAGATTGTTGTCAATTATTTCTCTCTTGAACCCTTTGTCTTGAAGATACTTATCCAGTTTGTGATACTAGGCATGTGGATCTTGTTTCAACCCATATAAGGCTTTATTCATCTTGTAGACAAAGTCAGGATTATCTATGAGTGAAAATCCTTCAGGTTGTTCCATATATACTTCTTCTTCTAGATCTCCATTAAGAAATGTTTAATTCACATCCATCTGATATACTTTAAATTTCTTATGACATACATAGGCAAGCAACATTTAGATGGCTTCCAATATTTCCACTAGTGAAAAGGTTTCATCAAAATCTTGTCCTTCAATATGTGCATAGCCCTTACAGACCAATATTTCTTTGTTCTTGACAACTTGTCCCTGCTCATTCAATTTATTCTTAAAGATCCATTTGGAACCTATGACATTTTTACCTTCAGGTCTAGGAACCATCTCCCAAGTATTGTTTCTCTCAATCTGGTCAAGTTCATCATTCATGGCTTTAATCCAATGGTCATCTTCATTGGCTGCATTAAAGTCTTCAGGTTCAAGAAAAGATAGAAGGGAAATCTGAGATTGTTCTGAGACATTATTCAACTTCTTTCTTGTCTGAACTCCTTGTTTTAGATGACCAACTATCTGATGTTTAGGATGACTCTTCCTAATAACTTTGGAGGGTGTCTTTGTCTTGATCTCCTAGTTTTAGTCTTGCAGAGTATTTGTATCTAATGTAGAGTCTTGTCCTTATGATTCTTGGACCTGTTCATCTTCAGCTTCAGCTATGTCCTCTGTAGAATACTCAATATTGCTCACCTCTCTTACTAGGACTCCTTCATCAACCTTTAAATCAATGCAACCAACTAATTTATGCAATCTTTTATTAAAGAATCTATATCCTTTACTATTGGTAGCATATCCTAATAAGATTCCTTCATTAACCTTGTCATCATACTTGCCAAGGTTTTCATTATTATTCTTTATGCAGCACTTGCTCCCAAAGACTTTGAAGTGTTTGATTGAAGCAAGTCTTCCATACCACAATTCATAAGGTGTCTTTTCACTGTGTGGTATGTGGTGGGATTTGTTAAGAATATGGAATGTTCTGTGTATTTATTTTACCCAGTAGGTTTGACCAATGTTATTCGCATTCATCATTAACCTGGCCATTTAATGAACTCTTCCGTTTTGCCTCTCAACTACTCCATTTTGTTGTGGAGTTCCTGAGATTGTGTATTCTCTCTTGATCCCATGTTTATCACAGAATTACTTGAAATCACTTGAAATAAATTCTCCTCCTTTGTCTGATATTACTTCCTTTATCCTATTACCTATTTGATTCTCAGTTAAAGCCTTAAATATTTTAAATTTCTCAAATGCTTCAACTTTTTCTTTGAGAAAAGCAACCCAAGTGAGTCTGGAGCAATCGTCAATGATCAGCATGAAGTAGTTTTCCTTCCCCGTGCCTTCCTGTCTTGATGGTCCACATAAGTCCATATGAACTAATTGGAGTGGTTTCTATGTTGAAGTAGAGCTCTTGGATTTAAACTGAGTCCTAGTTAGCTTTCCCACTTGGCAGGGTTTACACACAGAATCTTGTGGCTTTGATATTCTTGGAAGATTTTTTACTGCCTCAAGATTGTTGAGCTTGATTAAGTAGTTAAAGTTTATATGTCAAAGTCTCATATGCCATAACCATATTTCATCATGTTTTATTAGTTGAAACTCTTCTCTATCTTCTTTCAGCACATATACATTATTGTTTGTCCTTATGCCTTTATCCACCACTTGTCCTGAGTTTATAGACTTTATCTTACAATCTTTGGAATTGAACACCACTTCACATCCTCCATCACACATTTGAATTACACTGAGAAAATTATGTTTCAGCCCATCTACAAGCAAAACATCATGGGATTTTCCTTTACCGTTACTCAAACTCACCATCCCTTTACCTTTGATTTTACTTGGTTCATCATTTCCAAAGGTCACATTTCCTATCTTACTTTTAGTTATAGACATGAGATTATCCTTGTCTCCAGTCATGTGATTGGAACATCCACTATCTATATACCAGGTGTATTTTTGTTTTTGAGCTAAAAGTAGTAACCCACATTTTCACTATCTTTCTTTTTCCATGTGCTGTCATTTCTAGCTAAGGTTTTTATCCTTGGATCTACATTGTAATCCTTTAGATCATAGTTTGGAGCTTTGTGGCCGAAGTTATGATAGTTATAGAATTCGAGTTCACTTTTCAATAGGTCAAAGTGATTGGTGAAAATTTGTCTACTCATTGGTTGTTTGGTTCTATGTTGCAAACATTATTTATTTCTTTATCTCCCGAGTCGCATGTCTCTAAACTTAATTTGACAATTTGCGATCTTATGACCAAAATTAGAGTAGTAAAAACAATAACCATGGAATAAATTTTGGTACCTGAAGGATGGACTTATTCTTGTCATTTGTTGCTCCATATTCTCATATATTTGTTCTTGATCAGGGATCATCTTGTCTTTATTAGCTCCTGGTGGTAGAGTACTCGCATGGTATGATTGCCTGTTGACATGGAACTTGATCATCTTTACTGGCTCTTTGATTTCTGGTTGCTTGTTGCTTGAACCACTTACATAACCTAAACCAGTCTTCAACATAGGAGATATTTGTTTTCTTAGAATGTCATTTAGTTCTACCGAGGCTTTAATGCTTGGAATATTTTGGAGATACAAGGATTTAAATTTCTACATCTCTTTTTTGGTTTTTACTACCTCTTCTTCCAAGGATTCAAATATTGCCTTCTTCTCTGATAACTGTTGTTTTAGAATGTCTTCTATTTTATTTTCCTCTTCTAATTCCACTTTTAGCAAGGCAAAGTCTTCATCAGGTTTTTTACTATCTTTCTTGAACTGTATCAATAATTGTTTTTGTTTTCTCTTCTTAAGTCCAAGTCTGTTAATCTCTTCCAAAGCACTGATCAACTCTCCTTCCAAATCAACCATAGATTCTTCATTATTAACGTCACTTCCTATGATTTTATTATCATAATCCTCTTTTTCCATAAGCATAAAGTCATTAACCTTATCTTCACAAGCATAATCACTATCTCTGTCTCCTGAAGAGTCATCATTGTTTACACATAAATATTTATTTTTACCAAATATCTTGAATTTGTACTTCTGTTCACCTTTAGAGTTATGGTCCTTCTTCTTATGTGGACACTTAGATGCAAAGTGACCTATATTTCCACATTTAAAAAATTTGAAGGGAAACTTGCCTTGGTACTTGCTTGATCCTTTCTTTAGTTTTCTCAAAAAAAATTCTTCAATTTCATCAGGTTCATAATCCTCATTCTCATCTACTTTAGATGATGCTTCTCTAGAGGTGGCTTTATCTTTACCTATCCTCATTTCATATGTAGTCAACATTCATAGAATTTGATCAAAATGTAGATTTTTTAGATCATTAAGTTCTTCTATAGCAGAGACCTTTGGGTTGAACCTATCTCACAGAGATCTCAAAATTTTCTGAACTAAAGAGGCTTCCTCAACTTTTTCCCCAAGTGCTTTCATTGTATTTAATAGTTCTTCAACTCTCACAAAGTACTTCCCAATAGTTTCATCCTCTTTCATAACTTCTAAAAAGTTTGTCCTACATTTCTTTGGTAGATTCTAAGTGCATAACTTTTACAAATTCTTCTTCTACAAGCCCACTCAGAGTCCCATTCATAGCCTTAGCATTGAAGTTGAATTCTAGCTTCTCATCCTTAGAATCTAGTACAACTAGATTTACATAACCAATCTCTACCACATCCCAAACATCTACACCTAAATCCATTATGTAGGTTCTCATCCTAACTTTCCAGAAGGCAAAGTTTGTTCCATTGAATAGGGGGGCCTTATTGGTTAAATTTCCTTCATGGCTAGTCATGTTTAAGATTTAGGATCTACCCTTAGATAAAAGGAACCCGCTCTGATACCAATTGTTAGGCAACTAAGAGCGGGGGGGGGTCAATTAGTTGTTAATGTGCTTAAACAATTATACCCATTTTAAACTCATTACATAACACTTAATGATGATCAAAATAATTCAGGGAAGTAAGGAATAGAGTATCCGACATCAATCACACACATGAAGTATACAGAAACAGATATAACTAAGGAAACCTCTTCTTCTTAATATGATAAGTAGTCTTTATAGTTTGTACATTATCATTCTTATGAGAATGCACTATTTTTTAGGCTACCACCTCTGTTTTACAAGCTACAACTTGCTGAGAGAACCAACTCTCTGGTTTCTCTACCACACACTAGTAGGAAGAAACAACTCCCTAAGTGTTCCAGCACCAACTTCCAATCACATAGGCACCAACCTATGTAATAGATAACAATCGTTCTCTCTTTCACCACCTTGCCACCCTAGTTTCTCTCGCTACCACCCGATGGAATCTACAACTCCCTGTGTTCAAGCACCCTCTTGAAACTCTAAGGACAACAATCCTCCATAGCACCTTCCTACCACCCTTATATAAATCTTTGTTATTGAAGTTCATTACAGTGATATAGTAATACTCAATGGCTTGCCAGTCTCATCATTGTTCTGCTACACTGCTCTGCTTTGCCTGCATTAGTGTCTTCCTTATGGCATGTTCTTTCACTTTATGTTCTTCTTCTATGTCTCTTCTTGTGCACCTCGAATTTTTCTTCCTCTCTCAGATCATGCTTCACTGTTCTATCTCTTTCTGTTCATGTTGTATTCTCCATTACATACAGTTCAACTTTTTTTTCACAGAAACACCAACCTCTCTTTGTTCTGACATTCTCCTTTTATTCATTCTCTCATCCACCATTACACTCCCATCCCCAACGCTCAAGTCAACCATATAATAACACTCATTTTGGGAAACTCAGAACGCTCAAGAGCCATGATTCCAACGCTCAGGAACGAATGATTCAACCACTCAGGAACGATCATTCAATTAGTGTAACTGAATCCTAACTGATCAAGAAATCACAAGATGAAACAATAACCCTTCAATCATATTTGGTTTGATCAACGCAGTTAGATTATATCTTATTTAAATATCTTATCTCACATGACCAATGGCGGTGACCAGACGTTAGACTTAATGAGAACTTGATCTCTTATCAATTCAACAGTCACAATTCAATCTCCTTAAATGGACGACTGTCATAACTTCATCATTTTGCCCTTTAGAAGTTTTGGGTTTGAAACCTTTCAAAAATTCTGAATCATATTTCTTGAAGAGATCGGACGGTTTACGTTTATTTTGTGGAAACATATCAATCTTCAGATTTGATTCTTACAAGACTTAATATGACGACGAAGACTTAATCAACCGTTGAGATGGATGGCCACCTTTTACTCTGGGTCTTTGGTTATTATAATTATGCTATCCTTCCAATGTATATTGATCAATGGTTGAGAGTGCACCCAACATCAGATCGACGGTTGAGATCTCCTTCGGGTCTCCAGACTTCAAATATTTCAACTTACGTTATCCTTCCACTAGAGTATATCG
>ML839155.1:46632-79447 GCA_009831015.1 Picea engelmannii | reverse complement strand
GGAGAAACCTCGTGTGTTATTTCCAGGTTGCCATGGAAGAATGCTTGGTCACAACACTATGAGAGTGTTGACCTCATTTCGTATTGTATTCCTTACCTTTAATCTTTGCTTCAGATAAATTATAAGTGATAGCTCTAAAGGAGTGACTGTGATGATTGTTCGTGCTATTGCTTTATATTATCAGAAGGATATTACTCTTGCTTGTTGTTTTGTTGACCTTGCTCCAGGTCACATGAGGAAGATATAGCGAAGGTTGCAGAAGGCAACATGCTAAAGAAGAGATCATAAATGAAGCAATCATCATTGGAAGAGAAGAAGGTGACTTGTATAAGATAAAGGGTCACTCAGAAGCTGCCATGACCCACGCTATTGAAGAATCCATGTGAACTCTAGAATATTAGCTCACATAAACTACAAGGCACTACCATACATATGCAAAATTGTCACAGGTTTACTAGAACTCAAGGTTGATCAAGAAGGCATATGCAATGGATGTGCACAAGGGAAGAATATCAAGAACCATTTTCCAAAAAGGGACGGCAAAGAAGAAGGAGTAATGGAAATCATTCATTCAGACGTGTGTGGCCCAATGCCATCATCCTCCATTAATGGGTATGTATACTATGTATCATTCATTAATGATTGTTCTTGTAAAAGACCTAGATATATTTGAAGTGTTCAACAAGATCAAGGAATTCAAAGCCTTGATAGAAAACCTTTATGTAAGGAAGATTAAGATACTCAGGTCAGATAATGGAGGAGAATATACCTCAAAAGAGTTCATGAATATCTGCAAAGATGTTGGGATCAAGATCCCCAAATAAATGGTGTATTTGAACGGAAGAACAGAACCATGCTGGAAGCTGTGAAGATCAAGATCGTCCTATGTTCTTATGGGCAGAAGCAGCAATGGCAGTTGTTTATGTGCAGAACCGATTATCCCATAGTGCACTTTGGTTCAAGACCCCGGAAGAGATGTTCACCGGAAAGAAACCATAGGTAAGCCATCTCAAAATATTGGTTGTCCAATGTTTATTCATATACCAAAAGAGAAAAGAAACAAGCTGGAACCCTCCGGAAAGAAGGGAATATTTGTGGGATATTGTGAGGTCTCCAAAGCCTTCAAAATCTACATACCTGGTCACTGCCACATTGAGATCAGCAAGGACGTGACCTTTGATGAAGAAGAAGCACTTAAGAAATCAAGAAGATGCCAGCTTGAAGAAGTATATGAAGAGGAACCTGTAAATCCCAGGACTACAGAATCCATGAGGGAAGTTCCCAGAGCTGCAGAACCAGTAAGAGAAGTCACAAATTCTCCTGATGAGGAGACTCCTGAAGACCATGATATAAGAGAAGTTCAAGAACCCCCTCAAATGACCTTCTCCCATAAAAGAAAGCATGCTTGGGCAAGAGATATTATTCAAGATGGAGAGAAGTATGGCGCTCCAGAAGGAACCTCGAGACAGGTGAAAAGACCAAAGCCATTCTCCAGTTACACGGCTTTGATGTGTGACCTCCTAGAAGAGGATCCTACCTGCTTTGAAGAAGCCATTCAAAAGAAGGAATGGGAAGATTCCATGACAGAGGAATACCAATCCATAATAAAGAATGATGTATGGGAAATAGTTCTCAGACCAAAAAGTAAGGATGTGGTATCATCAAAATGGCTCTTCAAAATAAAACATGTTGCTGATGGAAGTATTGAGAAGTATAAAGCAAGATTTGTCACTCGTGGATTTTCCCAGAAAGAAGGCATTGACTATGAAGAGACATTCTATCATGTATCCAGATACACTTCAATTAGAACCACCATAGCTCTTGCAGCTAAGATGAAATGGAAGCTACACCAGATGGACGTGAAGACAACTTTCTTGAATGGTGTTATCGAAGAGGAAGTGTATATAGAGCAACCCCACGGATTTGAGGTTGAAGATAGGAAGTCTCATGTCTGCAGATTGAAGAAATCCTTATACGGATTGAAGCAAGCCCCTAGAGCTTGGTATGGCCGTATAGACAGTTTCTTGATGAGCTTAGGCTTTACCAAGAGTAAAGTAGACTCAAATATCTACTTCAAGTTATGGATAAATGAACCAGTAATCTTACTATTGTATGTGGATGACTTATTCTTAACTGGAGAAGAAAATCTCATCGCTGAATGTAAAAAGAGACTTGCCGCAGAATTTGAAATGAAAGACCTTGGCCTAATGCATTACTTCTTAGGTCTTGAGGTATGGCAGAGTCCAGAAAGGATCTTCCTTAACCAAGGGAAGTACACAGTCAAAATCCTAAAGAGATTTGACATGCTAGAATGTAAGTCCCTGAATACACCCATGGAAATGAAGTTGAAGCTGTTGGTCGATACTTCATCAGACTTGATAGATGCCACACTGTACAGATAGATTATTGGATCGTTGATGTACCTGATGAACACCAGACCAGACATTTGTTTTGCAGTGAACACCCTGAGTCAGTTTCTGGTAGAGCCCAAACATGTTCACCTAGTGGCTGCAAAACATGTGATGAGGTACCTTAAAGGTACAATAGATTATGGTCTCAGCTATGATGGAGATCATGACTTCACATTGAGGGGATACACTGATTCAGATTGGGCAGGAAGCGTTGCTGACAGAAAAAACACTTCCGAATGTTGTTTCAGTTTGGGATCAGCCATGATCTCGTGGCAGAGTAGGAAGCAATCCAGTATTTCTCTCAGCACAGTGGAAGCAGAGTACATTGCCGCATGTTCTGCTAGCTACGAAGCTATATGGCTTTGAAAGTTGTTGACTGACCTATTTGACTTGGAGATGAGAGCAACTGTGATTCTATTTGACAACCAGAGCTGCATAAATATAACAGAGAATCATGTATTCCATGACAGGTTGAAGCACATAGAGATCCGCTATCATTTCATCTGCAACATGGTACAGAGAGGAGCCTTGAAGCTCCAGTACATTAGCATGGATGAACAAGTTGTTGATGTGTTTACCAAACCTCTATCTCGTGTAAAGTTTGAACACTTTCGAGATAAGCTTGGTATAGTCTGAAAGGACCCTCCCTGAAAGGGGAAGTATATATTCCTTGCTTTTGACCTCATTGTTAGACGTAAAGCAAGATGAGACATTGCTTCTGACCTTGTTGTTAGACGTAAAGAAAGACATTGTGTGTATTCCTTGCTTCCGACCTCGCTGTTAGACGTAAAGCAAGATGATTCATTGCTTCTGACCTCGTTGTTAAACGTAAAGCAAGACGTTATGCGTATTCCTTTCTTCTGACCTCGTTGTTAGACATAAAGCAAGATGAGTCATTGCTTCTGACCTCGCTATTAGACATAAAGCAAGACGTTGTGGGTATTCCTTGCTTCTGACCTAGTTGTTAGATGTAAAGCAAGATGATTCCTTGCTTCTGACCTCGTTGTTAGACGTAAAGCAAGATGATGGTGTGTTCCTTGCTTCTGACCTAGTTGTTAGATGTAAAGCAAGATGATTCCTTTCTTCTGACCTCATTGTTAGACGTAAAGAAAGATGATGATGTGTTCCTTGCTTCTGACCTAGTTGTTAGATGTAAAGCAAGATGATTCCTTTCTTCTAACCTCATTGTTATACATAAAGCAAGATGATTCCTTGCTTCTGACCTTGTTGTTAGATGTAAAGCAAGATGATGATGTGTTCCTTGCTTCTAACCTAGTTGTTAGACGTAAAGAAAGATGATTCCTTTATTTTGACCCAGTTGTTAGACGTAAAGCAAGATGTGACTGACACTGAGCTACCAGCTTAACAGCTGTGACATTGAGCCAGTGTAGTACTGTGATGTGCCAGCCTAGTGTTGTGATGAGGTATCATTTTTTTACTGATACATATTTGATGCAGATGATAATAGCATTCTTTCGAGAATGACGATGTTGTCGATGAAGAAAACTTTCGATTACTCATAAATATGTCAGCCAATGTTCCAAGATGATATTGACGATACTGTCCTCCTGATGCCACTGATGATGAAGACCTCTCTTGTCTGATGTTGATGAAGAATACCCTTCTTGTTAAGGGGGAGTGTTGAAATAATGTAACTGCAAAGAGTATTCTTATTATTATTGTTATATTGTTCATAGTATCAATCCCCATTGTGGATTGATCATGTCAGTTATTGTATTAGGACCAAATCCCCTTTTGTGGATTGGTCAACAGACAATTATAATAGGCAGAATAAGAAGTTGGCCCCAGTAGTTAATAAGAAGACCCAGAAATATAATAAAGGTGGGTTTACCTACCCAGATTAAGAAGTCGGCCCTGCCAGTGAAGAGACATTTCACACATGCCAAAACTTGTATAAATAAAGGAGGCTAGCACCTCATTTGATCACAACTCACTTGCTCAGTTTGAGAGACAAGTTCTGATATGTTATCGGCAAAGGAGAGAGGGAGGAGAGTGGCACATCTTTTGGAGAGGACTTTTTGTATTGGTTTGAGTTATCTCTTGACATTGTATTGGCAATTTATGATAAGGAAGTTTTTGTTGGGTTTTCTTCCCCTAGAGGGTTTCCCAGGATAAATGTTGTGTCTCTTGTGAATGTGTATTTCTCAGTGATCTTGTTCTTATATTTTTCTTATCTATTGAAATGCAAAGAACTATAATAACGGCATAAAACATTAATAGCCTTGCCTTCACTTGCCTTGTCTTGCCTTCACTTGCCTTCACTTTCCTTCACTTTCCATGCCTTCACTTGTCATTCCTTTGCTTGCCTTCACTTGCCTTCACTTTCCATGCCATCACTTGCCTTCATTTTTTATGGTATTATTGTATTTCCATGCCTTTCTTTGCCTTGTCATTCCATGCCTTCCCTTACCTTGTCACAACATGCCATGCCATGCCTTGCATTGCATTCACTTTCCTTGCCTTGCATTACCTTTCCATGTCTTGCCGTGCTTTTCCATGCCATGCCATGCTGTCACTTTCCTTGCCTTCACTTGCCATGTCTTCACTTGCCTTGCCTTGCCTTCACTTGCCTTACCTACACTTGCCATGCCTTCACTTGCCTTGCCTTATCTTGCCTTCACTTTCTATGGTATTATTGTATTTCCATGCCTTACCTTGCCTTGTCATGTCATTCCTTGTTATGCCTTGCCTTTCCATGCCATGTCTTTCCTTTCCTTCCCATGCCATGACATGCCTTCACTTTCCTTACCTTTCCTTGCCTTCACTTTCCATGCCTTCACTTTCCTTGCCTTCACTTTCCATGCCTTCACTTGCCTTTCCTTGCCTTCACTTGCCTTACCTTCACTTGCCATGCCTTGCCTTCACTTGTCTTACCTTCAATTGTCATTCCTTCACTTGCCTTGCCTTCAATTTCTATGCCTTAACTTGCCTTCACTTTTCTTGTCATGCCTCGCCATTCCTTGCCTTCACTTTCCATGCCTTTTCACGCCTTGCCTTGCCTTTCCATGTCTTTTCTTTCCTTGCCATGCCATGCCATGCCTTGTCATGACATGCCATGCCTTTCCTTGCCTTGACATGCCTTGCCTTGCCTTGCCTTGACATGCCTTGCCTTGCCTTTCCATGCCTTCACTTGACATGCCTTCACTTTCCATGCCATGTCTAGCCTAACAAGGTGTTAAATTGTCAAACATATGTAATAAACACTGAGAAAAACCCTAATGTCAGAGATACTCCAACAAACGATTTTTCGGTCGACAGAATGAAAATAGAGGGGGCCCACTAGATGAAAACCAGTGCTCTAGGTCCAATACAATCAACAGTTCATCCATCTGAGTATTGGTTTGAGTTTTATCGCGAGTTTCAACTCACCTCCTCAAGTCATTCAAGGACATGTGGCCAATTTGGTCTGGGGCATAAAATCCAAACCGAGAAACATAACCGAGTTTTGTAAGCTCCCACGATTATATTTGGCCAATACCCATGCGACTATACTACCCACAAATTCCTAACACAATGTTCTTGAAAATCGACCTCCTCTTCAGAAATTGCACTATGCCTCATTAAGCAAAACCCTAGTGCCGGAGACACTCCAACAAATAGTTTTTTGGTCGATGGAATGATAGCAAGGGGGAGTGGCATTAGTTGAAACTTGGTGCTCTAGATCCAATGAAGCTAAAGGTTCATCCATCTGAGTCTTGTTTTGAGTTTTATCGCGAGTTGCAGCTCGCCTCCTCGAGTCATTCATGGACATGTGGCCAATTTGGTCCAGGGGCATAAAATCCAAATCGAGCAGCATAATGGAGTTTTGTAAGCTCTTGCAAGTCTGTTTAACCAAGGATTACTTGAATACACAACCAAAAATTCCCCACACAATTTTCTTGAAAATCGACCTCCTCTTCAGAAATTGCACTATGACTCATTAAGCAAAACCCTCGTGCCAGAGATACTCCAACAAACAGTTTTTCGGTCAATGAAATGACATCGGAGGGGCCCCACTAGTTGAATTCTGGTGCTCCAGATCCAATGCAACTGACAGTTTGTCTATCTGAGTCTCGATTTGAGTTTTATCACGAGTTGCAACTCTCCTCCTCGGGTCATTCAAGGACATGTGGCCAATTTGGTCTGAGGGCATAAAATCCAAACCGAGCAGCATAACGGAGTTTCGTAAGCTCCTGTAAGTATATTTGGCCAAGGCCCACACGACTACACTAGGGTTAATTTTTTTGCCTAAGGAGACTAGGAATACTAGGACTTTTACCTAGAGGCGAAAATAAATACTTTTATCATGTATCTCTCATAAGAGAAGAAGTTAGGGTTTTGTGGAATTTGAAAACCCTAGTGCTACCTAATGTGATTTTTATCGAGAAGATAGAGGGAGTTGATATTGTACAAATGTGGGACACAAATGTAGGTTCCAAAAAGTACTTACCATTGTGTATGCTACCTTGTTGATGATCTCTAATGGAGTGAGCTATTGGCTAATGTTATCTTATGGTTTCCATCGTTAGGGCTTGAAGAGCTCGACTTCTAACAACCCCTGATAAGATATTGGTAGGTCCATATACTTCATATTCTAAATATATATGAAGTGTTTGGGTTGCCCAAATGTTGTGTACTTGCATAATTGAATTTTAGTTTATGTCATCTTCGTAATTGAGTAATTCTAGTACTAGCTATGGAGGTTAATTTGACATAACATTGAGTTGAGATTGTTAAGTGATTTACAATTATCTAGAAGACAAATGAGAAAATTTATTTCAATAATAAATTATTGTAATATGCCATTTTTTAGGTCACAATATTTTCAAGTGACCACTATTTGAGTGTGGATTGTCATTGGATTTATATGGATATAATTCAAGAGGTAGTCCATATTGTTGGTTGTGAGTTAGAATATGGATATCCACAACATTCATGCAAATAATTTAAAAGGAATGATCTATCGATGATGTAGAGATACATGGTTGATCAACAAGCAATGTTACTTGAGAACCATTAATTGCTTAAGGATTTAGCACTTGGCAATATTTATAAAATATTCCTTAATGTGTAATGCAAGTATTTATAATCACTTTAGAAAAAAATCAAGGGATTAATACACATAAAATTATACACTTTGGAATTCAAACACTTTGAAATTCATATATTCATCAACATAAAATGTAGAAACAATGAGATTCATAAAAAATGTGCCATGAAATATATATATATATATATATATTCAACATCGTCTAAATTGTACATTTTTTTTGCAAAATGGCAACTTGTGCCCAATATACAAAGCGACAAAAAGTGCCCTAACATAAAAAACATCCATACGGTGGCCTAGATAAAAAATGGCAGTAGTTGGTCAATCATTGACCAATGCCACCCTGGCCACCCTTAGGAGGAAGCACCTCGAGAGGTTCTAAGCCTATGCGTGCTTCGACGCACTTTGGATATTGCACAAAGAATAAACAGTGTTATAAGTTTTTTTACTCAATGAATTAATAGACATACAAAATGATACTTTGTAATTTAACCTAAGACAACTCGCCACATATGCTACTATCAATCGTGAGGGTGTTACCCTCCTCTGCGACCCCAATCTCTTTGTGATGCCACCCTGCATCAGTTACAAGGATCAAGTAAAAAAAAATTAAACAAATATGTGTAAAATCAAATTTATGAAACATAAAAAAGTATCATCAATGTATTATCTCACTGTGAATATCTCAGGCCTTGATGGAGATTCACTGGCAGATGGAGAAATAGGTTGTACAACCTCTATTGCGGTAGTCTCGGTCAATGGGGCCGATGGAAATGGTGGTAGGGGTGGGTGGCATACAGGTGGTGTGGATGGGTGGGTTGTGATGGACCCTCACAGGTTGTACGAGTGATTGCAACTCCCTAGGCCTGGAGAAAGGTAACCTAGAAGCAACACCCAGGTGCCCAAGGAGTGCAATAGTACTATAGCTAGAAAATATATCTTCATCCTAAATACATATTAATAAAATTGAACTATTAGTACCAAATAGTAAAATTCAAAAACATAAACACAAACTATTTCAGAATTATACGATATTTAACTCTAGAATGATACTTGTGACGCAGGTGACTTGTCCATCCCAAATGGACATTCCCTAGCATTTCCTAGTCCCAAATCCTGTAGAAACACAAGAATATTAAAAATTTGAGGATGCCATAAAATAAAGAAATAAATCAGTGGTGGGGCTAGGCATTGATGCATCCATCGAAGTAGAGGGTCTATTGCTCGGGCGTAACAACTGCAAAACAACATACATTAAAATATCGATATAAATAGACAGAATATAAAATAAAAATATAATGATGAAGAACACAGAGAGGGTTAAGATACTAACCTCCTCCATGAAGCTATGGTGTCCACTAGGCTCTATAGGCCCATAGCATGTCTGCCCGCAGCTTGAGCATCTGTGAGGGTCACATGGACGGTTTTTATGTCCATGTGCCCTCTCCTCATTGTACTCTCATGTGCATGTTGAAGCTCCAACCCCTCTATCAATGTCACTAGCAGGCATCTCCTACCGAGATAGTGCAACAAAGCTATTGTTTTGCACTAGGTTATGAGTCAATGATGAAATGGCTAGTTGTACATGTTGAAAACTCTCTACGACAAGAGGATGTTGGGTAGGGGGTTTAGACCTTCTCCTAAGGGGACAAGGACCTAAAACGGGGTCATATCTATCATGCTCTTGGTCCTGTGTAGACCCTCAACCCACCCCCTGAAATTCACCAATGCCAAAATAGTTAACAGGCTTACCCAAAATAAACCCAGTGCATAATTTTCTCATAAAAAATAAGGGCGTCTCCTTGTTATTGTAGGGAGGTTTATGAAAAAACATATACCACCTATCCATCCAGTTTTGACTAATCTGGGGATGGATGCACCTGTCAATGGATATGTGTTTCTTGGTCAATGGTAGTTCTTGTCCATTTCTAGGATCCCTAAAAATAGACAATATTTCTTGTTTTGAAATGCACAGTTCTTTGAATTCGTTTCTGTCCAAACCAGTGCTATAGTACTCATACTTTATTGCCCTATAATAGAAAATAGAGTTTAATTTTCCTTGGGAACTTGCAATGGACTTCACAATGATGTCCAAAGAAGTGGCCAAGGAGACTCTGCTAGGCTCTCTAGTGTCCCTTAATTTTTCCTCAACGGTTCTTATTATAACCAACCCCTCATCAATTTGAGTGTTTACATTGGGTGGTTGTGGCGGGTTGGGGTTTTGATCTTCTTGGTTTTCTTCTGATTGGTTTACATTGTCTCGGGGTTCCATTTTATTATATATGCTACAATTTGAAAGTTGTGGTATGTAAATTAGGTTGGTTTGTTAATTAAAATACAAAATTACAAATTTTTTTAATTTAGATTCTTGGGAGCAAAAGACTAAATTGGAAATGACTAAATTGGGTTAAATATAAGATAAATCAAACATACCTAGACATGGTGGCAAGATCCTCCCTTTGTTTCTCCTCTCTAGCTCCTCTCTATTTGCTCAATGAGAGTCAAAACGCAAGCGTGATTTGTGCACAATGATCAAAAATCACGCTCGCAGCCTTTTTAAAAATGTTTAACAGTAGGAACATGTGCGCAGCGTGCACACATTCCTAGGAACGCACTCACGTTCATGCCACTAAACATATGTGGCAAGGATCATGCAGGTTCGGCCACTTCCAAACCTATAGGTTTAGGAATGCCTATGCATTCATGTTGACTTTCTTGCCACTTTTTTGGCCATGAACTTCGTGAACTCACCTAGTAACAAATAATAAACTAAAAAATCATATTTAGTTTTACTAGTAACTAATAATAAACTTAAAAATGAACGTTGTGGCTACCTGCTACCTAAGACATGAAATATGATTTGGACATCACACAACATCCTTTGTATATGCAAACTTTTAACAATACAATGAGACATGAACATATGATTTGGTTACAATAAAATGATGATCATCATCTTGATACTTGAAAAAGTGAGAAATTTCACTCTGTAAATCTCAAAATCAAGTTTGAATTACTAATAATTATTTTTATAATTAAAAAAAATTGAACATACAAATTCTTATCAGGCACCTACATCCTTACTTGACTTGGAAAGCTTGATGACGGACTTATTACTTCCTAATTAACTTAGTGGGTAACTGAAGAGTTGTATATTTAATTATCAACCTGGGGTCGTATCTTGTTGATTTTTCACTATGGTTTAGCTTAAGTATGAAGTTTAATTAATTTTATCATTAGCATGAACCGAACCATAATTACTGCAACAATACATTAGCTAACTGCAGTAAACCAAGATCACAAGAAGAAGAATCATGCACAAGAACACAAGAAGTATCCTGGGAAAACCTTCTCAACAAGGGAAGAAAACCCAACCAATCCTTTTCCATATTCTTCAAGAGAAAGACTTCCCACACCATCACCAAACCTAGCACACAAGAGGGTGCTTCAGTTCTCATAATTTTAGACCTCAACTTTTGAAATCATGAGATGACACGATGATAAATGTGTTTCCTCAATGGGGATTCACCTTTATTTATACAAAACTTATCACATCAAATGATGTGTCTATTGGCACAATAGGGTCGACCTCAATAACTCAGAATATAATTAATAATTACCATATTAATTATCGTTTACATTAATTATCTTTCACTTTATGGTGGGGCCAACCTGTACCCTTTACCCCACAATTAGGGTTACAGATAAGTATAACTCTTAGACAATATAGCAAGGGATCTCACACACCCACTAGTGTTAAGCCACTAGGGTCACATCCACATGTGCTCAGCCACGGGGACATCCAAGTCAACAGATCTCTATCTCATTGTGTCTCATAGGAGAATCATCAGGATACACACTCACTAGTGCAGAGCCACTAGGATCATGTCCACCTATGCTCAGCCACAAGAATGTCCTACTCAACAGATCTCTATCTCATTGAGTCTCACAGGAGAATCATCTGGAGTATCACATCATCTCAACTCTCTCCACAAAGGAGAACAGTAAACCCATCACATGGGCTCCTTCACACCTCACAGGGGTACACATCATTTCATCTCAAACAATACACCCATCTCATGGTAATCTTCCCTTCTCAAGGGCACAAAATGTTTCATCTCCGTCTCAAAGAAAAGAACACACCCATCTCATGGGCATATTCCCTAGACATGGGCACACAGTGTTCCATCTCTGTCTCAAAGAGGAACTACACACCCATCTCATGGGCACACCCAACTCATGGGCTCTCTCTCAGGCCGACTCACTCAATTTGTGTCCTAGAGGATGTCTCACACGGTTGTAATCATCAACACTCCCTCTCAGCTAGGGAGGCATTCTCCACCAGGCCAAGTCTCTCACGGAAGTACTCAAACTTCATCTTGGCTATAATCATCCACACTCCCTCTCAGCTAGGGAGGTGTTGAGGAAAATATATGAAATGATCTTACCTTGGATAAAGAAAAATAGACGATAATATCACCCTATGTTTATAGCCATAAAAATTAATATCCTAACTCACAAGTATTTATTACAAGTGATTAGGCTAGTTTTATAAATAAAAGCTTGCTGAAATTTTCATTATCTATGTGTTTTTTTTAACATAACAGATGATGAAATAAATGTAGAGACTGAAGTAAAGACACCAAGTTGATAATCAAGACAGATGAGAGATAAAGCAATCCTTTATTTCATTCCAATTCATCAAAGAGTCATTCTCTTTACAAAATTTTGTGAAGAAGTTTTGAACCAAAGTCAAATTTAGACGTCCCCAATGAAACATACCAAAGGAGCTCTGACATAAAATCAAAAACTAAACTCTAAAAGTTGGATCAGCTTGCCACAGATTGTTTCCCACTAGACTCTGCACAATAGCCTTTGTTAGTCATGAAAACTAATTCACAAACAGACAAGTCTACACAGACTATCAAAGATAGATCAACACCTCTGAAAAACAAGTGTCTGAATGATGTAATTCAGCCCTGAATCTTGTTGTCTACAATAAGACCCTATTATCATAAAAAAAAATAGGCTTGTGATAAATTAAGGAATGAATGAAAACTAAACTATCTCAACACAAACTCAAAGAGCAAACATTAGTATACTTCTCCTTCTATTCTCCCTCTGTTCCTCCCTTTCCTTTTGCCTTTAAGAAAATTAGAATTAGTTGAAGTAGTTGAACTACTTCATTAGTTAAGTTAACTAAAAACTCAACCAACTTTTTAGTTGGGGGGGGATAATAAATCATAATAAGGGTTTAAATAAATAATAACTAGTAGGTGGGACCCCTTGTGACTCCCCTTTAGCTTTTAACAATCATAACACAACTAGTTTAACTAAAAAAAAACATCCCTCCTTGTGACTCCCCTTTATCTTTTAACAATCATAACACAACTAGTTTAACTAAAAAAAAACATCCCTCCTTGTGACTCCCATCATCACATTAATGTTTGACAATTTATCTCATTGATATTTGAAATTATTTTCAAAAATATATTACTCATATATCCAAAAAAAACATGTTGTCCAAAACTTATGAAGTCATCTGTCATCAACAATAAATAAAATAAAACTTAAAATCCATATTTTCTAGTTTGTGAGGCAATCTTTCTCTTGTTGTTGCTATCACTTTTTAATCTCTCTGAATTTTCCTTAAGCTATGTGGGGCCTTTAGGCCTAATCTCGTTGATCACATGAGAGCAATCGTCCCTCAAATGCATGTGGGAGGACACAGATTTATAAGAATAATTTGAAGGTGAGGAACGGGCAGTAGTAGATTTTCCTTTACCAAGGGCATGGTGGGTCTCGGTTTTCAACCTTTTTCTTGAAAATCTCATTCCTATATGCACAATTGATTAGCAAATAGTTCTTTTAACAACCATACATGACAACTCCTTTAAAAAATATGAAATAAAATTTGGCTCAGCAACATATCAGACCCATGCAATCCAATCCATACAAATTGTTTAAATGTTGTTAATGAGCAGGGGGTGAACAAAGGTTCTGGGATATGCAAGGGGTTTGTATTGAGTGAAAAAAATGTTTAAAATGAGGGAAAAAAAGAACATGGTTACTTCTCACAGACAACAAACAATCAACTAAAATGTAAACCAAAGAACATATCATTGTAATCCTTTCCTGTGATCTTAAACTAACACAATGCAGAGCTCCTCTTAACTGTAATTAAATTTTAAGAACAGGGAGTGATTAATGAATATGGGAAGTCGAGCGGATTGTAATTAGAGAAAAGTGAAATAATGATAGGGCAAAAGAGCGGATATTTTTCATAAGATTAATTAGTAATCCATAAAACCATTATGTATTCAGTGAAACGAACCAACACTAACCAATTGTTGTGATCAATTTGCAATTATTGTGTGTATAATTTAACCATTTATGTGTGTTAACTTTCTCATTGTTCACTTTTAAATCATTAACAATTCCAATTACACAGTGCCATCATACTCAAAATAATATGCTTCCAAACAACCTATATAAAGAGTCACGTTTCCTTTTATTTCTTCCATTTAATATTAAACAAAATTCCAATGAACACATAGTCATTTGCATTGACTCTATTAATCATCCAAACCATCAACCAATGTCTACAAATAGTTCTTCAAATCAAACACACACACAAGTTATCTTAAAATTGTGCCCGATTCCATTCCTCAATTCAATTTAACAATTAAATTGCAATAAAACCATATTGTTATAGAACCTGTGCCCATCTCTGATGGTGTAATCAAATGATATCCATAACACATACAATGGACAGCCAAGTCACAAATATCAATTCTTTAAATTGCAATGATCCCAATCGAGCAATTTAAACACACAGTAACAATAACCATCATTTAAATTCATAATACGTTGTAGAAAACATACATCTCAATGCATAACGCAAGGAAACATACTCCCAATCAAACCATAAACAATGTTTGAGTTATCAATCCAACACAAGGAGGCAATGATTGTATGTTCGATTCCCTTTCTCAAATCAATCAATTCAAACCATGTTGAGCCATCGAATCAATCGTTACGATAAACGAATACGATGATCATACACCAAACATCATTTATGACTTCAACTGTGTAATCAACATGATCAACAGAGACGAGTCCATAATCAAACCATTGTCAACACCACTATACAACAGTCAACAATATACCCAACCGAAAATAATTGGTTCATTTATCAAAATTGGATTGAATAATCAAGGGTGTGTTCTGAGTAACCAAGGGTTCACTTGGTGGAACCAACACATGAAGACTGGAGTCAACAACAAAGGAGAATCCTTTTAGAAAACACGGTGAACACAAAGGCCACATAACCAATAACTTGCAAGATAGGGTGTCAGTTCACACCAGGTAGGAAAGATTATGAACAGAGGGGCTAAAGCTTCTTACTGATCAGTAATAATACCAAGAACATGCAGGGCATAACCCTCATGGTTCTTCCCCAAAAGGAATCGAATAATGCTGATAAAAACAGAGCCATGAAAAAGCAACCAACCCTCGAGCAAGCCTCTTGGCATAATATCCATCATAACCCATTGTGCAGACATCAATAACATAAACAAAACCACAATCAGGTGAAACGATATGCAGTGACACAAGGTAGTTCAAAAACAAACCTAACAACCCCATAACAACAAATACGACTAGATATGGTGTCAAGAACTGTGTGGAGAGAGCCAGCAAGTCTGGGCCGAATGAACCATTCAAAAAAAAACCATAAAGACAACAGAGAGCCTTTGTGGCTTCCACCACTCAGGATAATCAATGAACTGTGACTTCAACCATCATCTTCCATTTGCAACGAAAACCACACAAACAACCAATCTAGAGAAACACTAGAATTTACATGGTTTCCATCCTTAAGAAAAACACAGATTGATACATCATCGTGCCAACATCTATTTCATAAATAGAGCGAGTTCATGGATAGCGAAAAGAAAACACATACCTGTAACCAAAAAGCCTTAAAATGCTAGCTTGGTCGACCAGTTCTTTCCTTGCCTAAAAATCAGAGCTTAACCACAGCAAAATCAAATTCCAATTACCAAGCTAGGGTGATGTCCAGTGGGGGGGGGTATGGAGTGACGTGTAGTAAATGCATTTCGCTTCCATCCTCTACTCATTCAATTACTTAGTGCACGCCAGCCAACCATTAATTAATCCACTCAATTAATCCATGCATTGAAACCAACATCCATTACTTTCCAAGTGCGCCACCCTATATCACATTAACCATTGCCAACATACCATAATGCATATCAAATGTGCCTTCAACAACTCAATACATCGTATATCCACTACAATGGTTAGTTAGGACTAACACCATTTCTTTAATTTCGAATGCATATAGTGTAGCATAGAATATCATAGTTTCCTTCCTAGATTTATTTCATATTTCTCTTATCTTTTTCTCTTACTAACATGTATCTTGTGTAGGTGTCACAAGTAATGAATCAAAGTGCCAATAGAAAAAGGCAATAACGGATAACATAAGCCACCATGACACGAAATCAGAGCCTAGAGCAACAAAAACTAACACATAACATGCCTCGTCCATCATCCATTTGTCGCAAATAGAACCAATATTTCACCATCAATCATGTAGATCCCTATAAGCAGTGTCGAACATCAGCATAAGTATAAAATAAGAACATGGTCCTCCAATCTACAAGGGGGTCCCACCTACTAGTATTACATATATCATTAGCTTATAATTAATAGGCTTTAGCAATACTTTGCGGGCGAAATCTTCGTTGCGATTTTTATCATCAACAAACTGGCGACTCCACAGGGAAATTTGTTTTCAACAGATTTAGAACTCATAACTCATGGTTTTGGAGACTAAGAACAGTAGATCAAGAAGATATAACTAGAATGATTATGCAACAGGGGGACATGAGCGGATTTAATGGAAAGATGACCGAGAATTTGAGAATAACTCGTGAAAAATGTTAAGTATGAGGGGGTTTATCCCTGTATGCATAATCATTCAACCGGAATTTGCTCTTTACTTCAAGTAGAAAAATTTATGGACTTGCTCTTTTAAATTCTCAAATGGATTAAGAAATGGAAATCAGAAGCAGGAGATAACCAATTTCTTTAAAAGACAATAGTGAAAGCAGATAACAAATTCAAGTGTGCTTTCAGGGGGGACATCGTAACAGTTGTGTAATCTTGATTGTTATTGACTAACAATATCTTGCAGGAGTGTCACTGTGGCAGAACTGATCCAACATCTTATTCTTGACCAAGATCAACTATAAGACGAAAAAGTAATAAAAATCATAACATAAATAAAATTGCAAAAATTAAAACCGCAGATATAAAATGACAAAAATGTAAAAGCAGTGGGAAACGTTAAAAACAGAAAGAAAAAATCAAACTACTGTAAAGCAGAAAATGAAAAAACAATGGAAAATGAAAGAAAGCTAGACTACTAATATACAGAGAATCCAAACAGTGTCAAAACTTTCAATTTGGTTTCACGTAATATTTCAAGTGAGAACCATTAGTGTTGTAGGAAAACAAACTCTCATGTATATCTTTCAAAATGTAAGAATTAGTACCCAGGAAAAAAGCGATCTTGAAAGGACCCGGCCATAGTTTTTGAAATTTTGAATGTCTTCCCCTATCAACGTGCGTTGAATCCCACAACAGTACTTTTTCATTGACTTTAAATTTGACGGTCTTGACACTCTTGTTGAAATACTTCTTAACAGTTGGTTGTCTCCTTTTTATATTATCCAAGGCAAACATCCTTTGCTCTTCCAAAGCTATGAGTGCATTTATCCTTTGTGAAATATCAGAAGAATTTAATTCTTCGATCTGTAGCATCAACCTTAAGGAAGAAAGTTCTAGCTCAGTAGGAAAGAGGGCTTCTTAACCATAGACAAGCTGAAAAGGGGTGCAACTAGTGCTTACCTTGGCGGTAGTTCGATCTTCCCAGAGGGTGTAAGTGAGGAGAGTGTGTCATTGACGAGGCTTATCTTCGATGAGCCTTTTGACGATCCTCACCAGATTTTTGTTGGTAGACTCAGCCTACCCATTTCCTTGGGGATAATAAGTTTATGAGGTGAAATGTTTAACCCCCAACTTAGCTAAAAATTTGGTCAGCTTAGCAGAAATGAAAGCGCGACCATTGTCTATAATAATTTCCAATGGAAGACCAAATCTAGAAAAGATGTTATTTTCAAGGAAAGAAATTACCTGATCATCTGTTGAATTCTTAAGTGGAACATCTTCAGCCCATTTTGTAAAATAGTATGTGGTTTTCAAAATAAAAACTTGTCATGTTGAAGATGGGGGATTAATAGGACCAATAAAATCCAATCCCCACTTTGAAAAGGGAAAGTCTGGGATGACAAGTTGTATTGGCATGGTTGAAAGTCGTTCTTTCCCAACAAATTTTTGGCACTTGTCACAAGATCTCGAAAAAACATAAGAGTCACGAAAGATTGAAGGCCAATAGTATCCTTTTCTAATAATCTTGAGAGCAGTGGTTTTAGCAGAAAAATGGCCTCCTACATGAATGACCGAATTTGAAGAACCATGAGTTTATTGCAACAGTTTATGTGCATCCTCGTTGTTTACACAGTGAAGCAACACACCGTCAGTAGATCTTCGAAACAAGAAGTCTCCTATAATGGCATATCTTGCAGATTCAACACGGAGCCTTCTCCTTTGATGAGTGTCTAAGTTGTCTGGACATCTTTGGTTTTGTAAATAGTAAATAAAATTATTATACCATGGATGTTCAGACACAGGGAGGATCTGGTTATCAATGTAAAAGAGAGTTGATAGGGGGTTATCCTCTTCATCAATATCTTCACTATTCTCAACATGTTGAGCTAAGTGAAGGGCTAAGTCGTGTCCCTTGATGGTGGTAGAAGTGATGATATTCAAATCATGCTCCTGGATCTTGGCAAGCCAATGTGCAAGCTTCCCTGAAACATAAGTCTTTGAGAGAAAAAAGTTGACAACAGGTAAAGGGACTTTTACCAACATATGCTTACCTAATATAAATTGGTGAAACTTCTCAACAACTTTTACTAGATCGAAAGCATGTTTCTAAATAAAAGAATATTTAATTTCATCATCAGACAATCTTTAACTCATGTAATCCATTGGTTTTTCATTACCTTGGTCATCATTTTGCATGAGGACAGAAGAAACTGCCTCCTCAGTGGCATTAGTATATATCATGAATTCCTTCTCAAAATCTAGCTTCACCAAAACTGGTGCAGAACTGATTGCTTTATTTATCCCTTCAAAAGCATTTTCGACATCATCTATCCAAGAAAAAGAATGACCTTGCTTAAGCAGATTATAAATTGGTTTGACCATCGCAACAAAATCTGGAACAAACCTACAGACAAAGTTAATAACCCCCATAAAAGCTTGAACCTCCTTCTTGGAAGTGGGCGCAGGGAGATTAAGGATAGCAGCAATCCTTTCAGGATCAATGCTTATTCCTGAATCGGAGACAATGTGTCCAAGGAGCTTTCCCTCGGTAATGCCGAAAATAGACTTAGAAGGACTTAGAGAAATACCAAATTTCCTACATCGCATGAGAACTTTTCTCAGATGACCAAAATTATCTGATCGTATTTTAGAATAAACAGTTAAGTCATTCAGGTAGATCTGAATGATCTTGCCGATCAAATCGTCGAAAGCTATTTGCATAGCTCTTTGAAAAGTGGCACATGCATTAGATAAGACAAAAGGTATACGGTCATAAGCAAAGGTACCCCAATGAGTAATAAAGGTGGTTTTATATTTATCTACCCTTTTTACCTTGATTTGATTGTAACCGAAAATATTGTCAAGGACATCATTTGCGACCCTGCAACTTGCTGCAAAATCATCTCCATGTTAGGGAGAGGAAAGTGATATTTTATACTAGCTCGATTTAATGCACGAAAATCAACACATAATATGATCTGACTGGTTGTTTTCCAAACATGAACCAAATTTGAAACCCATTCAGAATATTTGACCAAAAAGATGATTCCAGCCTTCAAGAGTTTTTCCAACTCCTTTCGAATAGTTGCTTCTAGCACAGGATTGATAGGTCTTTGTTTTTTCCTAACTGGTTTTATGCCTTCCTTGATGGGGATGGCATGTTGTAGAAGACCAGGATCAAAACCACGAATATCCTCATAAGACCAAGCAAAAACATCTTGAAATTCACCAAATAGCTTGGCAAACTTCATTTTCTCCTCATCTAAACATTTGGCACCTATTTTAACATTCTTTAGAGCTTCGGGTGTCCCAATGTTCAAGGAGATGGTTTCACCCACCTTCCTTTTCAACTCCTCTTCTTTTTGTTTCTCTTTATTGCTTACATCACTCGATAAAAATGAACTCTCTATAGGAGTGAAGCCCTTAGGAATCTTGTTATCTTCTATGGATATAATTTCCTTGGGCTTAAAAGGTTCATTTTGAATGAAAGGACAAATTCTCTCATCATTAGGGAAGACCTGCCAAGATTCTATATTGTCAGGGATATGTGGACGATATAGAGATTCAAAAGTACAATCAGGCCTATGTGGCAGAAGTTGTCGAGTAGGAGAGGTTGCAAAAACAACTAACCGATCAGCCATTGAGTTTAACTCCCTCTTAACATGAGTGATGTTGAAAGATAATAGGTTCGAGATAAGTGCCCAAATAGTTTGGGTGTATCTTTTCATCAACTTGTTGCTATGAGAGTAAATCTTACGTACAAGGTTCACAACAAGCTCAGAATCCCCAAAAATTGAAAGGTGGTCGCAACCAAGATTATAGGTGTTTCCAATGCCTAATAACAAAGCTTCGAATTCAGTGACATTGTTCGTGCAAGCAAACTCCAACCTATAAGAAAAGTTATGGATTTTTCCTACAGGAGAAATCAAGATAATGCCAGCTTCATTACCTTCATTAGAGCATGAACCATCAAAGTGCATGTGCCACATACCATCATCTAAATCATTTTTTTCCAAGGGAATGTTATCCTCCTCAGCAAAGATGGAATACACCCCTAGGTCTTCTTCAATATAGTTCACATTAGGTTGTGGGACACTCTCTATGTACGGTGAAATCCTTCCCTCTCTAAGGACTATAATGGTTTTACCATTTCGAGGAACGAATAAATGTGTTCCGTTGAGTGAGAGGTATCCACCCATTAAAGCTTGCCAATCTCTTCCCAAGATGATTAAGTAATTGCTTACTAGCATATCAATTACCTGAATACTAAGGGTTGTCCTTATTTGAGGGTGTGCGCACAAAACTAAGGTCACGTATTTAATCTCGCCTATGGTCATTTGTTGTAGACTATTATAGGAAATCATGCTTCTGGCGTTTTCATTTGTACAAGACAAGCCTAACTCTTCCATAATAATCTTTGACATCACACTTGGGCCCGAACCACCATTAATGTGGCAACAATGGGCGATCTTATCCATAATCTTTACAGAAATATAAAAAGGGGGATTATTTACAAGGTATATAAAGTTATGTATACCTACTTTATTTACAGACAAGTCCTCTTCATTCACCTCTTCAGAGAGGTTGGCTACAATGGAATCTTTTATTTCCATGAATTTGGGTGCAGAAGAGGATGAAGCTCCAGGGGTGAGAGGGGAGACAGTTCCTTTTCGCTCATATGATATCATATGATTATTCATATCTTGTACTAGTTGTAAGAGGGCGAACATGTCTATCTGTTTAACCAATTCTCCATGGTGAAGACATGTTCTTTCAAGCTATTCTTCATACTCTAAACAAGTATGCAAATTGGAACCGAGATTATCAATGGTTTCCTCAAGCCTATGATGGTAGGGGGAAGGTAATGCATTGTAATAATGCATGAAAGCAGCTTGGTTCTGAGGTTGAATGAGTTCAAGGATTTGATTGTATAACATAGTGAAATGCAAGTTGAAGGACTTAATGGTTTCACCATCCTTATAAGCAATGTTAGTGTACTCACGTAACTGCTCAGTTGGGATTTTGATTGCCCATAGGTGGATCTGAACCAATAAACTAACTCCTCCAAACTAGACAGAATCTTAGGAGGAATGTCAAAGAAATCGGTTGCAGCCTTCCATTCCAAGGAATTGACGAATAAGTGCATGCAAGTATCATTGTCATTAGCCCCTATGTTGTGACAAGCATTAGAAAATGCCACCAGGTGTTCGTTTGTAGTGACATTGTTATTTCCTAAAAACCTACGAAAATGCTTTTTGAATTTAGGAAGTGGATGGGTAGCAGGTGCTAGGTTAAGAGGAGAGGACACATGCCACGATGTGGTTGTGGCGTCTTCTTCAAACTGAAAAAGCCCATAATCTTTAATGACTTTGGTGGAATTTGTGGTAGACTGGACAGGGATATGGTGGCTATATAAGCTACCAATCACTAACGAAGATGAATACTGAGAGGAGGAAGCACTTCCAGTGCCACCAGAGCCACCACTAGATGTCATCTTATGGATGATAGTTGAGGGATAAAAAGACGTACTTGAAGAATCAAACAAAGTTCTCCTTAGAGCACTTTTTTGGGTTGACAACACAACGTTCCTTCTTCCTATTTCAGCAATAGGATTAATTTTAGGTGATAAGCCTCTTCTTCTTCTAGAAACACGAGAATCTAAGGACGTGAAAGAAAGGCCAAAACTGAAGGATCAAGAAGGTTACTATTGATTTCTAGGTTGTCTACGTCTAGCTTCCCAGCGTTCTTGGGTACTAATATCTCGTGCAATTGTTGCCCGTGAATGATTAAGCTTAGCACGAGTATTGGCAGTGTCAAAAATGGTGTTGAACATATTCAAAGCAATGTTGGTCTGATCTTGAAGATCGGACTCAATATTGGGTTGCCTTGCAACAGGCACAGTCATTAAGAAATAAAACAGTCAAAGAATTAATATCAGAAAAATAGAAGTATTTGATGTTAATCAAGCATAAAATATAACCAGAGAGATATTGAAGATCTCCCCAGTATGGTCGCCAAATAAATGTTGAAGAAAATATATGAAATGATCTTACTCAATCATTTTCAGATTCTTCTTGGCTAAAGAAAAATAGACGGGAATATCACCCTATGTTTATAGCCATCAAAATTAATATCCTAACTCACAAGTATTGATTACAAGTGATTAGGTTGGTTTTTATAAATAAAATCTTGCTGAAAAATTCATTATTTATGTGTTTTTCTGAACATAACAGATGTTGAAATAAATGTAGAGACATAAGTAAAGACACCAAGTCGATAATCAAGATAGATGATACATAAAGCAATCCTTTATTTCATTCCAATTCATCAAAGAGTCATTCTCTTTACAAAATTTTGTGAAGAAGTTTTGGACCAAAGTCAAACTTAGACGTCCCCGATGAAACATACAAAAGGACCTCTGACAAAAAATAAAAAAATAAACTCTAAAACTGGATCAGCTTGCCACAGATTGTTGCCCACTCGACTCTGCACAATAGCCTTTGTCAGTCATGAAAATTAATTCACAAACAGACAAGTCTACACAGACTATCAAAGATATATCAACACCTCTTAAAAACAAGTGTCTGAATGATGTAATTCAGCCCTGAATCTCGTTGTCTACAATAAGACCCTGCTATCATAAAAAAGAATTAGGCTTGTGATAAATTAAGGAATGAATGAAAACCAAACTATCTCAACACAAACTCAAAGAGCAAACCTTAGTATGCTTCTCCTTATATTCTCTCTTTGTTCCTCCCTTTCCTTTTTCCTTTAAGCAAATTAGAATTGGTTGAAGTAGTTGAACTACTTCATTAGTTAAGTGAACTAAAAACTCAACCAACTTCTTAGTTGGGGGGGCGGGGGGGGGGATAATAAATCATAATAAGGTTTTTAAATAAATAATAACTAGTACGTGAGATCCCTTGTGACTCCCCTATAGATCTTAACAATCATAACACAACTAGTTAACTAAACAAAAACATCCCTCCTTGTGACTCCCATCATCACATTCATGTTTGACAATTTATCTCATTGATATTTGAAATTATTTTCAAAAATGCATTACTCATATATCCAAAAAAAACATGTTTTCCAAAACTTCTGAAGTCAACTGTCATCAACAATAAATAAAATAAAACTTAAAATCCATATTTTTCAGTTTGTGAGGCAATCTTTCCCTTGTTGTTTCTATCACTTTTTAATCTCTCTGAATTTGCCTTAATTTGTGTGGGGCCTTTAGGCCTAATTTCATTGATCACATGAGAGAAATCGTCCCTCAAATGCATGTGGGAGGACACATATTTATCATAATCATTTGAAGGTGAGGAAGGGGCAGTAGTGGATTTTCCTTTGCCAGGGGCATGGTGGGTCTCGGTTTTCAACATGTTGCTTGAAAAGCTCATTCATGTATGCAGAATTGACTAGCAAATAGTTCCTTTAAAAACCATACATGACAACTCCTTTTAAAAATATGAAATAAAATTTGGCTCAACAACATATCAGACCCATGCAATACAATCCATACAATCTGTTTAATTGTTGTCAATGAGCAGGGCATGAACAAAGGATCTGGGATATGCGAGGGGTTTTTATTGAGCGAAAAAAATGTTAAAATGAGGGGGAAAAGAACATGGTTACTGCTCACAGGAAATAAACAATCAATCGAAATGTAAACCAAAGAACATATCATTGTAATCCATTCATGTGATCTTAAATTGTCACAATGTAGAGATCCTCTTAACTGTAATTAAATTTTAAGAACGTGGAGTGAGTAATGAATATGGGAAGGCGAGGGGATTGTAATTAGAGAAAAGTGAAATAAAGATAGGGGAAAAGAGCGGATATTGTTCATAAGATTAATTAGTAATCCATAAAACCATTATGTATTCAGTGCAACGAACCAACACTAACCAATTGTTGTGATCAATTTGCAATTATTGTGTGTATAATTTAACCATTTATGTGTGTTAACTTGCTCACTATTCACTTTTAAATCATTAACACTTCCAATTACACAGTGCCATCATACTCAAAATAATATGCTTCCAAACAACCTATATAAAGAGTCATGTTTCCTTTTATTTCTTCCATTTAATATTAAACAAAAATCCAATTAACACATAGTCATTTGCATTGACTTTGTTAAGCATCCAAACCATCAACCAATGTCTACAAATAGTTCTTCAAATCAAACACAGACACAAGTTCTCTTAAAATCGTGCTCAATTCCATTCCTCAATTCAATTTAACAATTAAATTGCAATCAAACCATATTGTTATAGAACCCATGCCCATCTCTGATGGTGTAATCAAACAATATCCATAACATATGCAGTGGACAGACAAGTCACAAATATCAATTCTTTAAATTTCAATGATCATGATCGAGAAATTTAAACACACAGTAAGAGCAACCATCATTTAAATTCATAATACGTTGTAGAAAACATACAGCTCAACACATAACGCATGGAAACATACTCCCAATCAAACCATAAACAATGTTTTGAGTTATCAATCCAACACAAGGAGGTAATGATTGTATGCTTGATTCCCTTTCTCAAATCAATCAATTCAAACCATGTTGAGCCATTTAATCAACCATTACGATAAACGAATACAGTGATCATACACCAAACATCATTTCTGACTTCAACAATGTAATCAACCTGATCAACAGAGACGAGTCCATAATCAAACCACTTTCGATGCCACTCTACAACAGTCAACAATATACCCGACCGAAAATAACTGGTTCATTTATCAAAATCGGGCTTGAATAATCAAGAGTGTGTTCTGAGTAACCAAGGGTTCGTTTGGTGGAACCAACACAGGGAGACTGGAGTCAACCACACCAACAACAGAGGAGAATCCTTTTAGACAACACAGTAACACACATGCCACATAACCAATAACTTTCAAGATAGGGTGCCAGTTCACTCTAGGGAGGAAAGATTATGAACAAAGGGGTCGAAGTTTCTTACTCGTCAGTAATAACACCAAGAACATGCAGGGCATAACCCTCGTGGTTCTTCCCCAAAATAAATCGAATAATGTTGATAAAAACAGAGCCATGAAAAAGCAACCAACCCTAGAGCAAGCCTCTTGGAATAATATCCATCATAACCCATTATGCATACATCAATAACATAAATGAGACCACAATCAGGTGAAATAATATGCAATGACACAAGGTAGTTCAAAAACAAACCTAGCAACCCCATAATAACAAATACGACTGGATATGGCGTCAAGAATTGTGTGGAGAGAGCTAGAAAGTTTGGGATGAATGAAGCCTTCAACAAAAACCCATAACGACAACAGAGAGACTTTGTGGCTTCCACCACTCAAGATAATCAATGAACTGTGACTTCAACCATCATCTTCCATTTGCAACGAAAACCACACAAACAACTAATCCAGAGAAACACCAGAATTTACACATTTTCCATCCTTAAGAAAAACACAGACGGATACATCACTGAGCCAACATCTATTTCATAAATAGAGCGAGTTCATGGATGGCTAAAAGAAAACACACACATGTAACCAAAAAGCCTTAAAACGCGAGCTTGGTCGAGCAGTTCTTTCCTTGCCTGAAAATTGGAGCTTAACCACAGCAAAATCAAATTCCAATTACCAAGATAGGGTGACCGCCAGTGGGGGAGGTATGGAGTGATGTGCAATAAATTCATGTCACTTCCATCCTCTACTCATTCAATTACTTAGTACACGCCAACCATCCATTAATTAATCCACTCAATTAATCCATGCATCGAAACCAACATCCACTACTTGCCAAGTGGGCAACCCTATATCACATTAACCATTGCCAACATACCATAACGCATATCAAATGTGCTTTCAATAACTCAATACATCGTATAGCCACTACAATGGTTAGTTAGGACTAACACCATTTCTTTAATTTTGAATGCATATAGTGTAGCATAGAATATCATAGTTTCCTTCCTAGATTTATTCCATATTTCTCTTATCTTTTTCTCTTACTAACATGTATCTTGTGCGGGTGTCACAAGTAATGAATCAAAGTGCCAATAGAAAAAGGAAATAACGGATAACATAAGCCACCATAACATGAAATCAGAGCCTAGAGCAACAGAAACAAACACATAACATGCCTCATCCATCATCCATTTGTCGCAAATAGAACCAACATTTCACCATCAATCATGTAGAGCCCTGTAACTAGTGTCGAACAACAACATAAGTATAAAATATGAACATGATCCTCCAATCTACAAGGGGGTCCCACCTACTAGTATTATATATAGCATTAGCTTATAATTAATAGGCTTTAGCAATACTTTGCGGTCGAAATCTTTGTTGCGATTTTTATCGTCAACAGGAGGTATTCTCCACCAGGCTAAGTCTCTCACGGAAGTAATTGAACTTCGTCTTGGCAAGTGGTTTGGTGAAGATATTTGCAATCTGGTCATGGGTAGGAAGGTACTACACGTGTATTGATTTCCTCTGCACCATGTCTCTGATATAATGATATTTTATCTCAATGTGTTTCGATCTATCATGAAACACATGGTTCTCAAAGAGCTTCACACAGCTTTGGTTATCACAATGAACAATGGTAGGATCCATATCATGATCAAATTAATCTGTCAGGAGCTTGCAAAGACACACTGCTTCATGAACTGCCACACTCAAGGCTATATACTTTGCTTCTGCGGTACTTAAGGCCACATAGCTATGTTTTCTGTTGCACCAGGAAACTATGGAAAACCCCAAGGTAAAACAACAACCAGATGTGCTCTTCCTTCCACTGTGCTCCCTGCCCAATCTGCATCAACATATCTCTGCAAACTCAAGTCTACACTAGAGGCATATCTCAGGCCATATCCAATAATGATTCGTAGATATCTCAATACATTCCTTGTTCCTATCGAGTGAGTCAGCCTCAGCTTGACTCATGAACTAACTAAGCACATTTACTGCATAGCATATATCAGGTCTGGTGTTAACCATATACATTAATGATCCAATCAGTTGTCAATACACACGTGGATCAATCTCATCTGAATTGGAAGAAGCCTCATTCATATTCTTCAAGTTCATCATCATCGGTTTAGGCATGGATTTGCAGTCCATCATCTCGAATATTTCCATTGTATATTTTCCTTGACCTAGGAAAATCTCATCAGTTCTTTGCCATACTTCTAGTCCCAAGAAGTAGTGCATCATACCCAAATCCTTCATCTCGAAAACATAAATCAATGCTCGCTTGAATTTCAATAATAAGTCTTTCTGAACTGGTAAGGAATAAATCATCCACATACAGGACCAAGATCAGGTACTCATCACCAACAATATGATAATATACGTTTGGATCAATAAATCCAAACTCATCAAGAATCCATCCCTATTCTCGTACCAAGCACGAGGTGCCTGATTTAGTCCATACAGGGCTTTCTTCAACCTATACACATGACATTTCTCATTGTTTATCACGAATCCCTCTGGCTACTCGATATAAACTTCTTCCTCAATCTCACCATTGAGAAAGGTTGTCTTTACATCCATCTGATGTAGTTTCCAACTCATGGATGATAATACGGATAGAAGTGTATCGGGATACTGGATCAAATGTCTCATCATAGTTAACTCCCTCTGCTTGTGAGAATCCTCTGGCTACAAATCTCCCTTTGTATTTCTCGACACTTCCATTAGTTGCATGCTTGATCATATAGATCCACTTGGAAGTCACTACAGACTTGTTTTCTAGTCTCGGAACAATATCCCATACATCATTCTTCAAAATGGGTCGATACTCTTCTATCATGGCATCTTGCCATACATGTTGACCTGTTGTTTCTTCATGACAAGAAGGCTTTGTATCAACAATGTGGCTCATGGATGATGAATAGCTCGAAAACATTTTGGTCTCTTTCTCTCTTGGAATGTGCCTTGAGGAGTTGCATGTTCCTCTGCCTCCTGCAAAGTTTTTCAAGCCCATACAGGCCTTTTATGGTCTATTGCAATGTCTCTGGGAATATCAACTAGAGAAACTGGATAAAATGGATCAATAATTGTCTCCCTCTTAACTGTTGAAGTGGAGAAGGTGTTGTCTTTTCCTTCTTCTTAAATAGTTTTGACTCCCTCTGAGTCAAGTGACTCCCTCTGAAGTTTGAAGGATAAACATCTTCCTTTGTTGTTAACCTTCCTGGAACAAGAAAACAAACAAAAGGAAACGAGACAAGAATATCTCCTAGAGGAGATTCATGAGTACATCTCTAGAATCAAAACAATTTAAGGATTGTTGTCACAGCTACAACACCTACTTGTAATGTAGCAACCTTAGAAATATAGGTTAGAGGCATGATAATTAAAACAATCAAACCTGGAGTCTTCACTTCCAGTGTGGTGTTCCTCTGAATGCATTGATATCCCTCTAGATCCACGATTGCAGCAAGGGTTCCTTCCTCCTGTAAGAACCCTCATGACATGATGCAAATAATATATACAAGTGCATACCTGAGAGTGTACACCAATGGAGATTTTGCTTGCTTGTCAATGTCATGATGAGCAATGATATTCCTTGCTTACTTACCATAGACTAGGAGGGAAATTATGTTGTTGTAGCTTCCTGTTGCCAACTGCCACTGCTACATTCTATAAATAGACTCATTTGCCCCTATAGCCACCTTGTACCATACAAGTCTATGCATCAACCTTGTAGTTGCTTTGTCCAAACTGTCTCAAGGTCGTCTTAAATATGCTGACCCAAAAGTCTCCTTTCACTGCCCAAGAATATGCCTCAGACTTCGTTGGCATTTGTGCCAAGAAGAGACTTGAAATTTGGCCTCAAGTTCAACCAAAGACTGTCACAAATCTAACCAAGAGGATTATCACAGATCTGGTCTAGAAGTCCACCTTTCTGGCTCACATACTCGGCCATATTACCTCAGGAAAACTTGGCCTTGCATACAAGAAAGTCTACCCTAGATCACCCTTGATTTGTAGCTTTCATTTGTTGTCTTCTTATGCCATAATAAGTCATTTCCCTGATCACAAGATTCCCCTCATAGTTATACTGCAACAAGACCTTCAAAATATTATCTTTGTACTTATATATATATTCCTCTCTGACTATCCAAAAGAATCCTTGAACTTCTCTAAAAAAAATCGCGTGATAAGTACCTGGAACATGCCTCAAATTGTAGCTAACATCCCTGGTAAAACTCGATTTGATATTTGCTATAGGAAAGGCCTCAGAACCACCCTTAATGTTGCCACAAATCCACCCTCAAGACATACCTTAATCTCACACTAAACAACCCTTTACTTGCCTCATATCTGGCCTTTGGTTGGCCCTTAATTTACCTCGGATTTGGCCTCAGAACAGGCTTCAAACCACCCTCAATCGTTCCTCAAAAATTCACTTTTTGACCTCAGGTTTCTTGTTGTCATTTCCAAAAAAAATATGCCTCCAAGATACCTTAGAGAATGCCTCGGATTTCTTTCAAAAATTTGGTCTGTAATTTGTTGTTAAGTCTGTTGTTCGGTCTTCTTCTAGATGCGGAAGTCCTAAAGGTTTTAAGTCTGTTGTTTTAGGTTGTGATAGATCTGTTGTTAGGTATGTGGCAGCCCTAGAGAAGTCTCCCCATGTTGTGGTCTGCCTTTGAGACCTTAAACAGGGCTCGGCCTGCGGCCAGCCTTATGCTTCACTTCAGATTTCAAGTGAGGGTCTGACCCTTCCTTTATACTAGCAGCAGGGTTTAGTATCCCTAAAACTCCCACGACCTACCTTCAAACTTGTGTAAAAAATTCCTTCAAGTGTGCTCTGATACCATGTTGAGTTTTCACTATGGTTTAGCTTAAGTATGAGGTTTAATTAATTTTATCATTAGCATGAACTTAACCATAACTACTGCATTAAACCAATATCACAAGAAGAATAACCATGCACAAGAACACAAGAAGTATCCTGGAAAACCCTTCTCAACAAGGGAAGAAAACCTAGCCAATCCTTTGTTATATTCTTCAAGAGAAAGACCTCCCACGCCATCACCAAACATAGCACATAAGAGGGTGCTTCAGTTCTCATAATTTCAGACCTCAACTTCTGAAATCATGAGATGACACAATGATAAGTGTGTTTCCTCAATGGGGATTCACCTTTATTTATTCAAAACTCATCACATCAATTGATGTGTCTATTGGCACAATAGGGCCAACCTCAATAACTTTGAATATAATTAATACTTACCATATTAATTATCTTTCACTTTATGGTGGGGCCAACATGTACCCTTTACATCACAATTAGGGTTACAGGTAAGTCTGACTCTTAGACAATATAGCAAGGGATCTCATACACCCACTAGTGCTCAGCCACTAGGGGCACGTCCACCTGTGCTCATCCATAGGGACGTCCAAGTCAACAGATCTCTATCTCATTGCATCTCACATGAGAATCATCAGGATACACACTCACTAGTGCTCAACCACTAGGATCACATCCACCTGTGCTCAACCACAGGAACGTCCTACTCAACAGATCTCTATCTCACTAAGTCTCACAAGAGAATCATCTAGAGTATCACATCATCTCAACTCTCTGCACAAAGGAGAACAGTAAACCCATCACATTGGCTCCTTCACCCCTCATAGGGGTACACATTGTTTCATCTCAAACGATACATCCATCTCATGGGAATCTTCCCTTCTCAGGGGCACACAACGTTTCATCTCTGTCTCAGAGAGAATGATGCACCCAGCTCATGGGAATCTTCCCTACACAGGGGCACACAGTGTTCCATCTTTGTCTCAAAGAGAAACTACACACCCATCTCATGGGCACACCCAACTCATGGGCTCTCTCTCAGGTCGACAAACTCAGTCTGTGTCCTGGAGGATGTCTCACGTAGTTGTAATCATCAACATATCTTACTTACGAACTCTCGTGCACCATATATGGAAGAGTAGTGTTGTTTTTCTAAAGGGTTGTAGTACTTTTAATGTCTCAAATCAAAGGTTCAAGATACTCGATGAAGTCACCAAACTAGAGTAATTATTGAGTTGTAGAAGAAGTAAATATCACTCTTGCATGAAAGAGAAGTCACACTTATGGAATTGAAATCACATTTGCAGAAATTAAATCACACTTGCGGAAATTGAAATCATACTTGTAGAAAGTAAATCACACTTACAGGAATTAAATCACACTCGCGG
Organism: Picea engelmannii; assembly: GCA_009831015.1. Lineage (NCBI taxonomy): Eukaryota > Viridiplantae > Streptophyta > Pinopsida > Pinales > Pinaceae > Picea > Picea engelmannii. The sequence goes on along the minus strand of ML839155.1, from coordinate 47,800 downwards.
AAATTGAAATCACACATGCATAAATTGAAATCACACTGGCAGAAATTAAATCTATACTATGATCTATTGGTGACTTGCTCAAGTATAATGAAGATCTTGTTTTGTTATAACAATTAGGCATTTGCACATTCAACAACAATCCAATATAACATCAATCCCAAACTACTGAAGACTAAAGCTATCAAAAATTAGAAAGAAAACAAAATAAGGTGCAGCTACAAACAGAGTTGTAACAACGTGAGTTGCAGCAATGAAGTTGCAGCACTAAATAAATCAAAGCAACACGAATTGCAGCAACGCGAGTTCCAACATGACATAAATTACAGCGATGTGAGTTGCAGTAACTAGAGTTGTAGTAGCATTTGTGATTATAAACTCATGGAAATTGAATCAACGTCGAATTACAGTTTAATATTATGGAATTCTTGACACTAGGAAATTAAATATTATCCACACATAAATTGCAAGAAATTGAATATTAACCACACAGGAATTGCAAGAATTGTTTTATTGAAATATGGAATTGCAACGGAAATGAAACAGCTAAAGAATTATGTAATGTCCCCACTTTGGGACATCATCACAGGGCAGAGATTTATGATGACCAGAGTAGCCAGATGGATGCTAGAGCGAGTACAGGGGTATTTGAGAGGCATTGTGGGGTTCAGCTTGCATTGATGATCACATTCCATCATTATGAGCCATTCCGCACAGGTTGGCTTTGGTTTCGTTGCACTCCGACGATTTCCATGATTTTGACTATGTTGAGCTATAAGTCAATGGAATTCACTGAAGAGGTCATTTTGGGCACATTACTTGGAGGAACCTCTCAGTGTAATAGCTCATTGGAATCGAGAGGAGCAACACTATAGGATGGGATGGCTAGAAGTGACTTTCAGTGGCCAAGGAAGCCACAAGGAGAGATAAGGATATTTTCAAAGGTAAAAAGCTTAATTAATTAATTAAAGTGATTTAATTAATTAATTAAATATTAATAAAATGAAAGTCACTTTGGAGGGACAAGGTGAGCCAAAAGTATAAAGGAAAGGCAAGGGCCTCTTCTCATGCAATCATGTATGATCTTATTTTGATTTCTGGCTTCTAGCTAGTGAGCCCAATATTGGGGGTTTTGAGGATTTTGACATAACAAACCCTAGAGGACGATTCG